>JXTC01000347.1:304687-316523 GCA_002914845.1 Trema orientale
AACTAGTACTCTTCTTCGTCTGTTGCTCTTTCAGCTCCATCATGTTCGGTACTTGTAGCTCCAGCTTCACGTGTTGTGTTATTATCTTCTCTGCACCTTATGGGGAGTGGTGATCCACAGAGTTGGTTGCCAACAAAACTATAAGCTTCAAAGCTTTGTAATTGGGTGCTTCTGGGAATTTCTCCTAATAAATTGTTGTATGACAAAGTTTAAGTAACTCAAAAATGTTAAACTCGACATACCTTGAGGAATGGAACCAGATTGTTGGTTCATTGAGAGATCAAGAGCTTCCAACCCTATTATTATTGCCGATCTCATATGGAATGCTTCCACTCAAATAATTTCCTGACAAATTCAGAGATTGCAATTTGTGGAGACCCATAAGTTCTTTTGGGATTTCTCTAGATAAGTTGTTGCTTGAAAGGTCTAGGCTGATTGTGAGACGTAGGATGGTGTTGAACTGGTTTTCCCTTCCTTTTATCACCAGAATGACATTCTCTCTAGAATCCTCAAGTTCAGTGCCAAAGTAATCGTCAGTCTCAGATTGCTGTGATTTAGTAACATCCAATATTTGTAGCAACATCCAATATTTGTAGCCCATAAAGTGCACAGAGATCAACTGGTACATGTCCTATCAACTTGTTTGAGCGAAGTTCAAGAATTTTCAGATTTAGAAAACTTCCGGTCCATCTTGGTATTGTTCCGACAAAATTATTCAGACCAAGTTGGAGAGCCATTAAAGACTTCTGATCCACCTAGAAAGTGCATCACACTGGTTGGCATGTTATATATACTGTTTTGGACTGTTTTTTTACTGGAAATTAGATTTTTAGATTTTGATCAAAAACGGCCGTTATAATGTCAAAATTTCTAGAAAATCCAAAATGATTTGAGAACTCAGTTTTGAGGACTAAATGATGTTTAGTTAAATAACACTGCATGGTTATTTTATGATTTTGTGGAAATAGTGCATATCACTATTCTACAATACTCCACATCGGGTGATCGGACTTACAATGCCCTCATCCGGTGATTGGAGTTACGATGCCCCACATCGGGTGATCGGACTCATAGTGCCTTTTTAGGTGGCTCAGACTTACGGGTGATACATTAAGACACTTCGGACACTACGATTGCATACATATTTATATGTTAGCTTAAATAGATATGTACTAAATTTAATGGATGTTTTACAATAGTTTGGAATATTTGAACTATTAGATTATGATTTTCATTTGAGTTTTGTGAACTGCTTTGAACGGAATACTAACCATACAAGACATTCAACATGAGTACATTTTCTTATATATAAAAACTTTTAATCGATTCTTTACTGAACATTCACTGCCAAATGAAAGGTCTTGATTATGGAATTTGCTTAGTTTCGAGGACTAAAATCTAAAATTTCAAGTACTCAATTTTTTGGAAATTAGAAAAACACTAATTACCACTGTTGTAACATAAATTTACTAAAAGTCACGGCCTTAAATTTTCAGTCGTGACATGTCAGACCACTTTTTAATTTTCATCTGCAAGTTTTGCTCATCATACAACTTTGTGAAAATGAGCATGTATTTCTATAAAGTTGATTTTTATCATGCGAAAAAGGAACTTCTAGAGTCAAGAGAAAAGGAAAAAAAATCCTATTAAACCTTAGATAATTAACTTTATTATAAACCCGTTCGATTTAAAATAGGATTGTGATTTAGTTTTTTTCATTTTCTTTATTTTTTTTAAAATATAACTAGAAAGAAAAATACATATATTACTGGAAATAATTATAGATAAGTTTAAAGGGTGATGGTGGTAAATTTTCTATCTGGAAAAGTCTGTCAGTTTTGAAATTTCAAAAAATCATTCGAAAAAAAGTGTTTAAGAGAGAAAGAGATCCTTTTTTTTTTTTAATGCTGAAAGAGATAATAATTAAGTGTGGGTATTTGTAAAATAAATACCAAATAAGTCACCGTTAGATATAAATTTAATGGGTGAGATAATGCTCTTTCGGTAGGAGTGAAGACACCACTCTTATAATAGAGCTCTCCCAAAAGTAGCAATTTGGACGAAATATCTCTAATAAATGTCTTCATTATTCAATTTTCCACCATTTGGATATTTTAAGACAAAGAAATATCCGTCCGTACGTCGACAATTTATCCTTCAGTGCTAACGCTTCATCGTCCAAGCTATCAAAGCTCGTGGAACTTGGTATCCTCCAACTCCAGTTACCAAATTGTGTTCAATAAAATGCTATAGTTAACACTTTGACCCAAAAACGAAATTGTTTTCATGGCAAGAGATGAAAAAAAAATATCTAAAGTTACTTTCTAAATCTAACCATGGGTAGGGTTTGTCCCTGAAGCTTTCTCATGTACGTGGTATAAAAGTGAACAAGAAATTTGATAAATTTCAAAACAGGAAAAGGATACAGCAACAACACTCGAAATATAAAGGAATAAAAGATTAGCGTTTCTCCCAAGTACATAGAAGCAATCAGAAATTAAATTATGGGCACCATGTAATGTGTCTCTCATGCAATGAAGAAGATTAGATAAAATCGTAGTCATAGACAATTTCAAAAACCCTCTTCCAATAAATTATTTTATGTTTAGCAAATTAAATGAATATATATTATATACCTGAGTTACAGGAATGTTCATCCTCGAAGAGCTCTTCAGCTTAAAAATATCCTGAATAACTGTGTTTAGTTGTGCATTGAAATTATTTTTCAAATTTTTCTGGGAATGTTACAAAATTGTGTTTGATTACATATGGGGTGAGAATCTAAAAGTAAGACAAAGTTAAAAGAATGTGATTTTATTGTGGAGTTTGCAAATTTAAATGTAAAGCAATGCAAAAAATGCTGTATTACCCCAAATATTGGCTAATTCAACTCTTTAGATTTTATATTCTCATGGGTCAAAAAATGCAAAATTCATAATAGACATAAAAATCTAAAAGATTCCCATTTCCATGCCGAGGAACTTTCAAAACCAAACAGCCCCTTGCTACTACTTATTGAAGGACATGATCATTTTTTTCTCTTTTTTCCGTTTCCAACAAAAATGTAATCTCGTGTTTGAACTGGAAAATAAAATTGGCAAATGAAAGTATATGAAACTATTTTAGCGTATTTGATACAATTAACAAAAAAATATATGGATGATCATAAATTTTGATAGTGTCAATTTCTCTTCCAATTTCAATGCCACAGAAGAAAGAAAGAACTTCCACATCCATTCAAGAAATTTTTTTTTTTATTGTTACGTAACCGTTGAAAGCGATAACACCATTCAAAATCGTATTACTACTTGCAGTATGTTCTACTTTATAATTACATTGGCCATAAAAGATGTTTGAGCAAGTTAGTTTCGCATCATGTACTTAAATTTAATGTAGCAATCCAAGATGTTGTACCACGAGTATTCCTGGAAAAATCAAAGGTAAGCACGTCTCCAGAATCCGCAGACCAGCAAAGGAGCAATGACACCAAGAAAGCCCACACCAAATCCCATGCCTATCCCCAGTCGAAACCAGTACTCTTCTTCTTCTTCGTCTGATGCTCTTTCAGCTCCATCATGTTCAGTACCTGCAGCTCCAGCTTCAGGTGGGGTGCAGCTTATGGGGAGTGGTGGTCCACAGAGTTGGTTGCCAATAAAGCTTGAAGCTTCCAAGCTTTGCAGTTGAGTGCTTGTTGGAATTTCTCCTGTCAAGTTGTTGTACGACAAGTTCAAGTAACTCAGAAATGTTAAGCTTGACATACCTGGAGGAACATTACCGGACAGTTGGTTCATTGAGAGGTCAAGAGCTTCCAACCCCGTCATATTGCCAAATGTGCAAATGACTTATACTGGGCTTTCGCTCAGTCTAGAGTTCATAAGAGATTTTAGCTACTGCTTTGCTCGGTACTCTGTTAAGGATAAATGCTGTAGTTTTGAGTGCGTCTCCCCATAGTAATTCTGATAAAGTAGAATGACTGACCATACTCCTTACCATACCCTTTAGTATTGTATTGCATCGTTTGGCAATACTATTCATACTAGGTTTCCCAGACATAGTATATTGCGAGACGATACCGCACTCTTCTAAGTACTTAGCAAAGGGCCCTGGGCGTTGCTCACCTGATCCATCATACCTACCATAGTACTCACCACCATGATCAGATTTGACATCCTTAATTTTCTTATCAAGCTGATTTTCAACCTTAGCTTCATGATATTGTCTAATATACTATTTACCTGTACTTACATATTTCTATCATAAGTGCAAACCAAGTATTTAAAATTGCCAAAGCAATCCAAAATCTTGTACCACATCTGCTCCACAGACCTAAAGTAAGCATGTCCTATTTGTTAGAGAAGCAATGGACTAATGATTCCCAAAAAGCCTACTTCAAATCCTACTGCAATGCCCAAATGAAACAAATACTCTTCTTCATCTTTATCCCCTTCCCTATTTAGTACCTGGAATTGTCTCATGACCCACTCTGCACTCCTTGGGGAGAGGTTCGTAGAGTTGGTCCCCAATAAAGTTAGAAGCTTCCATTGTTAGGAATGAATATGGGATTGCAAACATCAAATACAAACCTTAGATCATTCATGCAAAACTGATAGACAGAGATTCATTAAGTATACCTAAGTCCATGATGTAAACTGTAGTCTGGATGATGAACCGAAGACAGAAGCATAAGAAATTGGCTGTAATTATTAGAGGGTTTGGTCTTATATACAACCTAATCCCTAAAATACTCAGATGGAACTCTCTGTAACTGATGGCAGGCCACAGAGAGAATGAACGTACGTGAAAAGATGGTGGGAACCATAACCCTAATATTCTCTTTATATAGTCTCTTGTTGAGTATCCATCACACTCAACTGGGTAACTAACAGAGTATCTAAGTCAGATGCTATACCCGGGTTCACATTCTCCAATTCTAGATATTCTAGTGAAGAAAGACCAGAAAGCCAATGAAGGTTCTCAGCATATAACTGACAGCCAAAGTATAGAGCATAAGGTCCGGAAAGTCCAAGATGGCTCTAAGTTGAGAAATTTCCAAGTTGGTTGGGGATCTTTCCTTCAAATCCTGCATTCGTGAGGTTACGATATCTTAAACTCACGAAAGAACCAATGAAAACTGGGAATTTGAGCTCCCCAAAATCATTCTAGCTAAGTCTTAGTTGATTTAGATACGTTAGATATGAAGGACTTATCTTGCCTTTTAATGCACCATATTCATGGTTACCATCAACATTGATATTATTAGCAAGTCGGAGCTCCTTGACGTGATCTGTGATGTTGTCGTAAAGAGCTCCAGTCCATTTGCAGCAGTCAGCTTCCCCGGAATCCCAAGACAATAGCCTGTTCGAGGGATCGACAAGGTCTTGCTTGAAACTCAAATTCGTTTCCTTCGAGTATGCCAGAATCTCTTTTTCCAGAGGTAACATTGATAGTTGCTTCAACAGGAGAGATTATAGCGAGGAGGAGAAGAGTTGTAAGACGTTTAATTGATATAACCATGATGGTACATGAACTCAATCAGATTCCTCAAAGCTGCATTTTCTAGTTTCGATCATAGCATTGCCGAGCTAATGATGACATCAATCGCTACATATAATAACAAAAATGATTTATCGTACTTTTAACATACTTGTTGTGGTCTTTGGCTATTGAACGCTTCTTGCTTGAAAACGTTATTTTGTCACTACCTTAAAGTGACATGATTGCAGAGTTATTAAAAAGGGGACCGAGGAAATAGATGTTATTGACAGCAAAGCAAAAGAGCTGGACCTGGTCAAGGTTTCAATATTTGACCAAGAAAAATTAAAGAAGTAATCTAATCACGCTTGTTAGTTTATTTATCCCATTAGGTGCAGCCTTCAAGCATAAGAAATTGCATATAATATTGCATTTGCCGTTTCCTTATTCTTTTTTAAATGATACATATTCAAGATGGTGCATGGCACTGATAATCTTTGCTTGTAAGGACAAAATATAGATATCATGATTTATAGAAAAGTATAATATATACAATGGAAAAACATGTTAAGACTTAGACAACACAACAAATTGGAACACTGTGGGGGCAGGGCCAGCTTCTTTTTGAATATACTGCATTTTATGTTAAAGCATTTATTCTTTTTTTTTTTTTTTTCTCTGGTGAATTTAATTTGAGGCATCTATATAAATTGATTGTTGAAAATGTTGATTAGGGATCACATTGTTTAACTTTTAGCGCTACCTATTGACCAATCTTTTTTTCCACACCAAAAAAGAAAAAATAAAATCTGTACAAAAATGTGATCAATGTTTGAACTGGAAAATAAAATTGGCAAACGAACTTATATAAAAGTATTTTAGCTTATTTGATATCATTAACCGAAAAAAATATACGATGCTGAACTACTAGAAGAAAGAAAAAAACTTCCATATCCATTCAAGTTCTTTTTTTATTGTTACATAACTGTTGAAAGCGATAACACCATTTAAAATCTTATTACTACACGTTCTATTTTATTACATTGGCCATAAAAGATGTTTGAGCAAATTAGTTTCGCATCATGTACTTAAATTTGACGTAGTAATCCAAGATGTTGTACCACAAGTATTCCTGGATAAACCAAAAGTAAGCACGTCTCCAGAATCCGCAGACCAGCAGAGGAGCAATGACACCAAGAAAGCCCACAACAAATCCCATGCCTATCCCCAATCGAAACCAGTACTCTTCTTCGTCTGATGCTCTTTCAGCTCCATCATGTTCAGTACCTGTAACTCCAGCTTCAGGTGGTGTGCAGCTTATGGGGAGTGGTGGTCCACAGAGTTGGTTGCCAATAAAGCTAGAAGCTTCCAAGCTTTGCAGTTGAGTGCTTGTTGGAATTTCTCCTGACAAGTTGTTGTATGACAAGTTCAAGTAATTCAAGAATGTTAAACTTGACATACCTGGAGGAATGTTACCCGTTAGTTGGTTCCTTGAGAGATCAAGAGCTTCGAGCCCCGTTATGTTGCCAATCTTATCTGGAATTCTTCCACTTAAATAATTTCCTGACAAATTCAGGGATTGTAATGCTTGGAGGCTTGTAAGTTCTTTCGGGATTTCTCCATGTAAGTTGTTGCTTGACAGGTCTAGGATACTTACGAGAGCTAGGATAGTGTCGTATTTGTCTTCCCTTCCTTTTATCACCAACATCGCACTCTCTCTAGAATCCTCAAGATCGTTGGCATAGTAAACATAAGAAGCCTCGAATTGTTCTGATTTTGTGGTCATGGCCGTGAAATTTTTGAAACACTTTGGTATGGTCCCGGATAAATTGTTATTACCAGTATCCAATATTTGAAGCTGAGAAAGTGCACAAAGCTCAATTGGAAAATGACCTCTCAAGTTGTTTGAACGTAGGACAAGAATGTTCAGATTTTGAAGACTTCCAATCCATTTTGGTATAGTTCCAACGAATTTATTCATACCAAGGTTGAGAGCCATTAAAAATGCACAATTCTGAAGAGGCTTGGGTGTTTCTCCGCTGAGACTATTGTTGCCAAAGCTCAATGACAATAAGGCATCTAAAGATCCCATAGAGCTTGGAATTTCCCCACTCAGATTATTGTTTCCCAAGTCTATCACCACCAATGATGGCCAATACATCCAACAGTCAGGAATCCTTCCTGATAAAAGATTATCTTTAAGATTAAGGGTATGCAATTTACTTCGATTAGTCTTTGTATCACATAGGAAATGAGAAAGGTCTCCAGACAGGGAATTATTTGAAAGATCTAGCTCTTCAACAATAGCTGGGATGCGAGGTAATGGACCCTTCAACTTGTTGGAAATCAAGTAAATTGCTGAGAAACCATCAACACGATGATGAAGATCAGGAATATTCCCGTGAATTTGGTTTCTAGAGAGATCAATCATACCACCATTAGTTAAATTCCAAAACCAATTGGGAATAACATCTAATATTCCAGTGTTGGATAAGTCTATAGTAAAAAGATTCTTTTGTGATCTAAGCCACATAGGAAACTGGGGACCCAAGTTCCAGAATCTCAATTCTATGTGATTAAGCTGAAAGGGAGGAATCCAATATGGACTTACTTTTAGACTCAACAGATTTCTAGAAGCAGCTAAATACGTCAACTTTGTGAGGGTAGCAAAATGAGCTTCAGACACAATACCTTCGAAGTGGTTCGAAGAAATATCAAGAAATTCTAAATTAGAAAGAGACCCAAGACTTTTTGGAAGGGATCCATTCAATTGGTTATTAGAAATATCAAGGGATTCTAAACTCGTAAGAGAACCCAGACTTTGAGGAAAAGATCCACTCAAATTGTTATAACCCATGAACAACGTCTTCAAGCATAATAAATTTGCAAATATTGAGTTTGGAATGGGACCATAAATCTTGTTACCTCGAAGAGAAAGATAAACTAGATTCTTGAACTCTCCAATTTCATCAGGGATTTGACCAGTAAAGCCATTCCCAGTACTAGATTCCCAATATGTACCTAAAGTCAACGACTTAAGCCTATTGGAAAGGCATCCTGACAAGCTTTCAAAAGCCTTCGAGATTTTACCGTTGAAATAGTTGTATCCCAAATCAATTGCCTCCAAATTACAAAGATTTCCCATAGATGTTGGTATTTCGCCTCCTAAGTTATTATATGACAAGTCTAAACTGACAATAGAGGTCAAGTTTGCTATGGAGCTCGAGATAACACCATGCAAGTTAGTTTCAGAAAGGTTGAGGTGTTTAAGACTGGGAAAACTATAAAGGCAGCTGGGAATGGTAGAATTAATGTAATTAAAAGACAAGTCAAGATATTTAAGAAGGCTCATGTTGTTTAGGAAGGTGCAGAGAATGGGATCTCCAAGTTCAAGATAGTTGACACTCAGGTCAAGTCTCTCGAGGGATGTAAGATTAATCTGAGATGGGAAACGAATACGAAGGAGATTACAAGAGGACAAGCTTAATTCTAGCAAGGAAGGGAGTGTGTTTATCGCCAACAACCAATGATCAGATGCTTCACTAAGGTCAACATAATTCATGTCTAGAGATTTTAGTGAAGAAAGACCAGAGAGCCAATGAAGGTTATCAGCATATAAGTAATCATCGTAGAAGGAATTACCAATCCCAAAATAGCTCAGACTGGAAAGATTTCCAAGTTGGTGGGGAATCATTCCCTTGAACCCTCCATTTGTGAGGTTAAGATATTTTAAACTCACAAGAGAACCCATGAAACTGGGAATATTAATCCCGCCAAAATCATTGGAGCTCAGGTCTAAGTGACTGAGATGTGTGAGATTGAGCAAGGAGGGATTGATCTTGCCTGTTAACGATCCATTCTTGAGGCGGAGCTCGGAAACATGGCCAGTGAGGCTGTTGCAGACAATTCCAGCCCATTTGCAGCAGTCTTCTTCTTCAGAAACTTCCCAAGACACCAGCTTGTTCGAGTGATCTACAAGACCTCGCTTGAAGCTCAGAAGGGCTTGCTTCTCTGTCTCAATGCAGAGTATGTTGGAGTCGCCATTTCCAAAGCAAACATCGACATTTGCTTGTGCTAGAAACACCAGCAAAATAACTGTAACAGGATTCATGGATATTGCAGCCATGGAGATGAGCTTTGTTATAATAAGATATTTAGATAAAATGGAAAATAGTAGGAGGCGTCTATATATATTGACGCGAGTAAAGGAGGAGAGAGCAGAGCACTCAGCCTCCCCAACACTTACGGCAAACACCAGTTCTGTTTAATGCGCAGGAATTCTATGGTTCCATTCTAATTTTCTCATTTCCAGATTCAAGCCATCCCATCAATTTAGCTATCAGATCACATCAAACGACGAGTAATTTTCTAAACCAAACGTTGTGCTTCTCAACCGTGTTATACGTTTCTTTTTGATTGACATGTACCAAATACAAAATATAGTTCCCACGTGAGAACCGAATACAACGGCATTTTTAACTAGCGTGTAGCCTCACCAACAATTATAATAATGCAAGCTTAGTACATAGTTTTGGTTACTCTCATTCCAAACCAGTCATTTTGCTTGAAAATTCTAGTTTTTTCTCATCTCCACATTTGACAAACTATTTAAAACAAGATCATATATAATTGCCTCTCAAATGTACCAGTTTAACTGTATATTGAAATTGTAGGCGAGTCAAAATCTTTTTTTTTTTTTTTAAATAAATAGAAACTCTATGGTTGTGACTTAAACATGTCACTGCGTCAAGTCTAGTGGTGAATTTAATTTCTGTATGGCAGGTCTGAAAACGTAGTTGAAATGTCTATTTCTGCTCATTAAAAGGCGTTTGAATGTTCAACTTCACTGTACAGGTATGTGATGACTTCATTGGATTGACTCAAAAAGTATGTACTGGTTGGTCGTCACTGACAAGTGAAGTGACTAGTAGTGGCCAACGTTTCCAGTGGGAGATGAAAAGTTCAAAGAATCAAAGTATTCCACCGTAGTTCACACGTTGGTATTGTCTCTACCAAATTACGTAATAAGGAACTTACATACAGAAACTTCATATTCACTTGCCTAATTAACAATAAAGTTACAGCATAAGATCAAGGAAGATTGAAATAAAACTATATGATAGTAAGTTTCATTGGCCAAAAACGGGGGATAAGAAATTGCAAGATATGTATTCGAGAGAAATCATGCAACACACATTAGCTATTTATGTTGATATTATAAAAAAAAAAAAAGAAAAAAGAAAAGAAAAAGAAAGAGTACGTAAACCATCTCTACTACAGACAATATTTGATCTCATACCGTGTGCTTAAAATTGAAGCAAAAATCCAAGATATTGTTGCTGTTTGTTTTGCTTGCTCATAACTGACAAATTTGGGGAGTGGATTTATAAAAATTCGAAATACGCGTTACTTGTTAATATATTGAAGGATTGATCTTGCCTCTTAATGCACCATTACCACCAACATCGAGAGTATTATCCAGACGAAGCTCTTTGACATGGCGTGTAACGTTGTCGCAAACAATTCCTGTCCATTTGCTGCAGTCATCTTCCTCAGCAACCGAAGAAGATATAGCCTGTTTGAGGGGTCTACAAGGTCTCCTTTGAAGCGTAAAAAACACTCGCTTCTCAGTTTCAATAATGCAGAGTAAGCCCGAGACTCTTTTTCCGGAGGTAACTAGGATGTAGTTGCTTCTACACACAAGATTTTAACGAGGGAGAAAAGAATTGTGGTAGGTCTAGCTGATACAACCATGATGGTATATAAACTCAGGTGTGAGAAATTTTAATTTGATGACCTTCCCCAAAGCTGCATTTTCCAGTTTTAATAGCATTGCCAAAACGACTAAATGATAACATGTTTCCAACTTTCCAAGTCTCCAGTCTGTTTAAAATAATAAAAAAAAAAAAAATTAATCCAATCATACTTTTTACTGAATTGTTTTCTATTCTTTATTTATTGAAAGCTCTACATGAAAATGGTATTCTATCACTAACTGAAATTGATATTAGTATTGTTTAATCATAATTTTAGAGTGGCCATTACGCGGAATGGAGATGACCCTATAGGGAGATATATGGAAATGACCCTGTCACAATTTTTTTTTTTTGTTTTTATTACGAAAAGAAACGGAATTAAATTTCTTTGATTATCCCCACAAGAAGTTGCATAAAAAACGATTTTGCAAATGGAAATTATGGACCCAGCTACAGGTTGGCACAGATTCCATCAGCTTCCAGCCTTAAAAAGCGTATGTGCCTTTTCCTGTATCTAATGAATAAGACCAATTTTCCACTCTTGACTCCATCATTTTAAGACAAGAAATATCCTCTCAGAATATTAAATTTAGATACTTTGAGCGAAA
>JXTC01000348.1:5395-45378 GCA_002914845.1 Trema orientale
TTCTTCAATTCATGTAAAGCTGCCAAACTACCAGATGATTTTCTACTGAGTGCATCCGCCACAACATTGGCTTTTCCTGGATGATAACTGATGTCGCAATCATAGTCTTTTATCAATTCTAGCCAACGTCTTTGTCTCATGTTCAGTTCTTTCTGAGTGAACAAATATTTCAAACTTTTGTGATCAGTAAAAATTTCACAATGAATACCATATAGATAATGTCGCCAAATCTTTAATGTAAATATTACTGCTGCCAATTCTAAATCATGAGTAGGATAATTGCGCTCATAATCCTTGAGCTGTCTTGAAGCATAAGCAATAACCTTCCCATTTTGCATAAGGACGTATCCCAGACCTTGTTTTGAAGCATCGCTATAAATAACAAACCCCTCTGTACCCAAAGGTATAGTCAGGACTGGTGCTGAAATTAATCTCTGCTTCAATTCTTGAAAACTCTTCTCACACTCATCAGTCCATATAAACTTGTTACTCTTCCTGATCAATTGTGTAAGTGGCATAGCTATCTTAGAGAATCCCTCAACAAACCTTCTGTAATAACCAGCCAAACCCAGAAAACTTCTGATCTCCGTAACATTGGTAGGTTTAGACCAATTAGTAACTACCTCAACCTTGGCTGGGTCAACAGAAATCCCATCCTGATAAACAACGTGACCAAGGAACGACACTTTTTCTAACCAGAACTCGCATTTCTTGAATTTAGCATATAGCTCCTTTTCTTTCAATATCTGAAGAATGATTCTCAAATGTTTACTATGCTCCTCTCTAGATAGTGAGTATACTAAAATGTCATCGATGAATACAATAACAAACTTATCGAGAAATTCCTTAAATATCCTGTTCATCAGGTCCATAAACGCTGCTGGAGCATTGGTCAGACCAAACGGCATCACTAGAAACTCATAATGACCATACCGAGTTCTAAAAGCAGTTTTCGGAATATCTTCTTCTCTGACTCTTAACTGATGGTAACCAGATCTCAAATCAATCTTCGAAAACACGGAAGCACCCTGTAGTTGATCAAACAAATCATCTATGCGAGGTAGGGGATACTTGTCCTTAATAGTCACTTTGTTAAGTTCTCTATAGTCAATACACAATCGCATAGTGCCATCTTTCTTTTTCACAAATAACACTGGTGCACCCCAAGGTGAAAAGCTGGGACGTACAAATCCTTTGTCTAGCAATTCCTGTAGTTGAGTCTTTAACTCTTTCAATTCTGCTAGAGCCATCCTATAGGGTGTCTTAGAAATAGGTGCAGTACCTGGTACCAAATCAATAGCAGAGTCAATTTCTCTTACAGATGGTAAACCTGGCAATTCCTCTTGAAACACATCCAGAAAGTCTTGCACCATCAGCACATCTTCTGGTCTCAATTTCTGCTCCACAGATGTATCAACAATACTAGTCAAGTATCCCATACAGCCTTTTTCTAGTAATTTCTGAGCTTTCATAGCTGATATCAAATGATTAACTTAATTCACATCAATCTTGTACCAATGAGCGTCACTTGAACATTTCACCGCCAAATTACTTAAAAATGTTAATAATCATAGTAAATAAAAAGATCAAGTACTCAAAATTATACGCACATAATTGCACTAACATGTAAAAAAAAATAATAAAATAAAATAAATAAATAAAATAAAATAATCATGTTATTATTGGCTTTTTAATTATATGAGGAATTGGGTGTCACTTGAAAATTTCGGGTATCACAGTTGCAACTCTGTGTGTAACTCCATACTTGGCAAGTAAAGCTTCAAAGTACTTGTTGCAGAAATGGGAGCCTTCATCACTCATTACTGCCCTTGGTGTGCCATATCGATTGAAGACATTCTTCTTAAGAAAGTTGAGCACCACCTTGGAGTCATTGGTTGGCAACGCCATGGCTTCAACCTATTTTGAGACAGTCTACCGCCACCAATATGTAAAGATTGCCAAAGGATGGAATGAATGACCCCATGAAGTCAATTCCCTATAAATCAATAATTTCAACCTCCAGGATAGTGTTAAGGGGCATTTCATTCCTTCTAGAGATGTTACATGTTCGTTGACATCTATCGCACCTTGAAACAAAGAAATGGGCATTCTTGAACAATGATGGCCAATAAAATCCCGATTGTAACACCTTGGCAGCGGTTCTTTCTCCTTCAAAATGACTGCTATACTCTGAAGCATGACAATGGTGGAGTATGTCTTCAATCTCTTCCTTTCGTATGCACTGCCTAATAACATGGTCAACACATTATTTAAATAAAAAAGGTTCATCCCAGAAGTAGTACCACAGATCGTGCAAAAACTTCTTCTTTTAGTGATGAGTGAGGTCAGGAAGCATCTGTTTGCACACCAGGTAATTCACATAGTCAGCATACCATGGTACATTATTGCCTAGCATAAAGAGCTGCTCATCAGAAAAGATTTCATTAATCAACAACTCGGCATCCTTGTTTTTCTCCCCCTCTAATCTAGAGAGGTTGTTAGCTACTTGATTCTCTGTTCCTGTTCTGTCTTTAACCTATATATCGAATTCTTGCAGCAAAATAACCCATCGAATCAACCACAGCTTCGTATCCTTCTTGGCGATAAGATATTTGATTGTTGCATGGTCTATGTATACAATCACTTTTATGCCAATCAAATACGATCTGAATTTGTCAAATACGAACACCACAGCAAATAGCTCCTTCTTTGTTGTCATGTAATTGGACTGAGCTTTATTGAGAGTTTTGCTAGCATAATATATGGCATGGAGCATCTTATCTTTTCGTTATCCCAGAACAACGCCAATGGCATAGTCGCTATCATCACACATCAACTCCAAAAGCAAGGCCCAATCTGGTTCCATAATAATAGCTGCTGTCATATGTTTCAATTTCAATATTTCAAAAGCGTATAGGTAAGCATCATCAAATTTGAATACCTCATCTTTCTCAAGTAGTGTGCACAATGGTTTGGTGATAAATCTTCGATAAAACCTGGCATGGCAAAGGAAACTTCGATTTACCTTGACATTGACCAGGGGTGGAAGCTTCTCTATGATCTCCAACTTGGCTTTATCAACTTCAACATCTTTTTTGGAGATCTTGTGACCGAGCACTACTCCCTCTTGCACCATGAAATGGCATTTCTCCCAATTAAGTGCCAAATTTGTGTCTTCAGAACGTTGGAGCACTAACAACAGATTATACAAGCACAAACCAAATGAATCACCATAAATTGAAAAATCGTCCATAAATACCTCAAGGAATTTCTCCACTATATCTGTAAAGATAGTCATCATACACCTTTGAAAAGTGGCTAGAGCATTGCATAAACCAAAGGGCATCCTCCTGAACGCAAAAGTTCCATAAGGACAAGTGAATGTTGTTAACTCTTGGTCTTTTGGGACAATGGAAATCTGGTTGTAACTACTGTAGCCATCCAAGAAGCAGTAAAAATCATGACCAGCCAGTCTATCAAGCATTTGATCGATGAATGGTAGAAGAAAATAGTCTTTTCGAGTGGCTTTGTTCAGCTTTTGGTAATCCATGCATATTCTTCACCCCGTTACTATTCTTGTAGGGATCAATTCATTGTTCTTGTTGGTGACACCGTTATTCCTCTTTTCTTTGGAATGCATTGAACTGGACTTATCCAAGAGCTATCTGAAATAGGGTAAATGATTCCAACATCTAACCATTTGATTATCTCCTTTTTCACCACCTCTTTCATAATGGGTTTTAGCCTTCATTGATACTCAATAGAAGTTTTATGCTCCTCTTCTGACAAGATTTTATATATGCAAATGGAAGGGCTAATACCTCTAATATCTGCAATTGTCCACCCCACAGCTGCTTTATATTGTCCTAAAACTTTCAGCAACTTCTCTTCTTGTAAATCAAAAAACAACAAAACAAGTAACAAGAGCTCAAAGACAAGTAATTCTTAAGCTCAAAAGGATAGTAAAGATAAGTATAAAATACACTTATCAAATACCCCCGAACTTAAGCTAAAGCTCATCCTCGAGCTAAAATAACAAAAAAACAAACAGAATTAACTAAAACAACACAAAAGCAAAATTAAGACACATAAACGAAGCTTTTGAATGAGGTCAACTTGGTCTCAAAACTCTTAAAAGGATAAATAACTCAAAGGAAACTAAAAGCATCACAACAGTTTAGAATTTCAATTCTGCTAGCAGTTTCGCTTTGTTATCAACTCTTTGTGTGTGTCTCTAATAGTTGTTCATATTTAACCCTTCGTACTCGGCTCGCTTCATGCCGACTTAGGATACACACTAAGAACTGTCTCAATAAAAGTAAAGTAGTCATCTCATAAGCCCGCTTATCATGTGAATCTCTACTAATATAGAATAATACTCAATCGAAGATTAATAGGTCTTTAATCGGCTTGTAATGCGAGGCTTGGGTATGGGTGGATAGAATGAGTTAGGCTTATTCACACCATGGATGCCCCTTTTTACTCAATGAATACAATTCTCACAAGCATACTATATCAATTTCTCCCAAACTTAGTTTCTGACCATTTTTTTTCTCTTTTTTTTCCTTAACAATCTATTAACAATCTACTACCAATCAGTAGCCAAACTTCTCCTTCAAAAAGATTTCCCATCTTTGTTCTTCAAAAACTGCTCACACTTCACCACAAGTTCATAATTTACTTCCATGCATCTATGGTGTGAAGTGAGATAATTTGGAAAATTATTTATTAATTAGGAGTTTATAGGGCTAAAAAAATGAAAACGCCAAGGAATTTGGCTCAAAGGGGGTGACTAAGGATATTACAGTTAATGGGTAGGCTTGAAAGGCTCAACGGGTCCAAAATGGCCTACATCATTTCTCTGATTTTTGTGCTACCTAGGATTTCGCCTCGATTGACAATAAAACGGGTTCTAAGATGACATGAGACTAAATATTTTTTTAAGCCACAAGCATAAAACTACTCTAAGCAATTCAAGGCTAAATGCTCACAACTATGTGCAAAATGTATTCAAGAGTTGTTCATAAAGGAAAACCACAAAAGATTAAGCACACAAATAGCTATGATACTAAATGTTTCCAAAGAGTTATTTCACACAAACTCATAAAAGCATCATCGACCACTAACCCTTATCAAAAGCTCCCAAACAACATACAATCACATAACTAAACAAAAGGTAAACATATACTAAGAACGAAAGAAAGACACTTAATAAACTTAAATAAAACAAGGGAAGATAATTTAAAAGTTTAACTAATTAAAATGCTCTCGAAGACAAAGTAGGTAAGTGCTAGAAACTCCCTCCAAACTTAAAATGTGAATTGTCCGGAATGCATTACACATGAAATAGCAAGGAGGAATGACACTTACCTGAGTGAAGGCCACTCAGTCGGCCTATAAGGCAAGGTGGTCACCCAGTTGATCACTTTCAGCTCACAGTGATAGTGGCAGTAGTGCCAAACAAAGGTAAGTTTTTTTTTTTTTTTCCTGACCGGCGGCGCTGCAGCGCCAAAAATGATGCTAGGGCACCAATGCCTGGAAAAAAAGATGCTTTTTTTTTGTCGGGTGGCATCGGGGCACCAAAAAGTGGCGTTGGGGCGCCACCACCTAAGAAAATTGGCGCTGGGGCACTAAGTCTCTATTTGTGGCACCCCAGAGTGGCGCCGGAGCGCCAAATTGAGCTCGTGGGGCGCCAAAGTGCCAGCAACATTTTATTTTCTATAGTTAAGTCTCTCCACCACACCTTCATCATTTGTCTTCAAAATAAACACATCACAAGAACTTCAAAACATGCTTCCCTCTTTATTCACATTCTTGGGTTGCCTCCCAAGTAGCCCTTGTTTAATATCCCTAGCATGACGTAGCTACTCCTCATGGAGGATTAGGTGAGGAACTGGGAGATTTAGCTCGATCGAGCTCTCTCCTAGGTACTCCTTGAACTTTTGAATGTTCAACTTGATTCTTCCAGTTGCACCACATGGAGGCGCATTAGTTTCTTTGAGTGGCCCTGACCCTCTTGACTTGAGCTTGCCCGGGGAGAGTTTTAGACAAGATAAACCAAGCACACCTCTTGGTCCTAGTTCAAAGTGATTATTACCATGCTTCTTCTTCTTTGTCCTCCACTTCCTCGCATCCTTCTTGTAAGGTTTCTAATGGCTTGAGGCGGAGAATGAAGGCTTTATAACTTCCTTTGGAAGATTGGACTTAGAGCAATGTTGTGGAACTTCCTTCAATGCTCTCTTCGACCAAGTCCACTTTGTAACAGTTATTGATGCCATTAGGAGAGTCCAACTCTTTGAACATATTGAGGGATATAACTTGGTCCTCTACCCTCATAGTAACATCTCCTTTGTACACATCAATAACTGCCCTTCCAGTTGCTAAGAATGGTCTTCCAAGGATAATTGGAAGATTTTCATCTTCCTCCATATCAAGAACAATGAAATCAGCAGGGAAGAACAAATTGTCCACCTTCACAAGGACATTCTCAATGATTCCTCTTGGATACTTGATAGACCTATCCGCAAATTAGAGCATTAGTGTAGTTGGTCTTGCTTCACCCAAACCAAGTTTTCGAAATACAGAGAATGGCATCAAATTGACACTAGCTCCCAAATTACATAATGCCTTACCGAAGAAGCGATCGCCAATAGTGCAAGGAATGTTGAAACTTCCCGGATCCTCGAGCTTAGGAGGAAGCTTATTTTGAAGGATGACACTGCACTCCTCTATGAGAGCAACGGTCTCGTATTCCCCTAATCTCCTTTTCTTGGAAAGGATCTCCTTCATGAATTCAACATAGCTCGACATTTGCTCAAGTGCCTCAGCGAAGGGAATGTTGATGTGCAGTTGCTTAAACACTTCCAAGAACTTAGAGAATTGTTGGCCAAGCTTCTTCTTTTGAAAGCGTTGAGGTGAAGGCAATGGTGGATTGTAAGGACATGATTTTGAAAGTGATGTTAAAGGACTATCAACATTCACCTCGTCGATTGGCTTCTTCCTATCTTTCACTTTGGTTGGCCCTTTCTCAACAACTTTTTCAGCAATTGGTTTGGATGGTGAAGTAGGCTTCTCAACATTTTTCACTAATTCCTTCCCACTTCTCAATGTGATGGCATTACAATGCTCCTTGGCTTTACTTCTTGGATTCACCTCGATATTGCTTGGTAACACTCCTTGAGGCCGATTGGTTATAGCATTGGCAAGTTGACCAAGTTGTGTCTCCAAGGTTCTTATGGTAGTTGCTTGGTTTTGGAGGTTGGCTTCATTCTTTGTAATAGACTGCATGAGTATCTCCTTCATAGATGCTTCTTCTCTTGTGGTGGTGGCTCTTGATTTTGGAATCCTTGATGTTGCATTGATCTTGTGTTTGGATTTTGCCCTTGTTGATTGTGGTTGCTCCAAGAGAAATTGGGATGGTTTCTCCATCCCGAATTGTAGGAGTTGGAGTAGGGGTTGTTGTGTTAGTGCTGGTTATGGTTCCCCACAAAATTAGCCGACTCCATACTCAAAGGGCAATAAGAGCTCAAGTGGTTGTCACCACATTGCTCACAAGCTCCAGCTGAGCTTTGCATTGCATGCACCCCACAGAATTGGTACTACAACGCGACTTCCTGGTACCGCAGCGCCGACTTACTGGAACTTTTGGCACTGCAGTGCTAACTTGGCACTACAGTGCCTAGTTCTGCCTAGTTTTCTCTGCTAAATTAGCGCTGCTATACACTGTGAGACGTTGTTTGCCTGTCTTCACTGGCAAATGATTGAAATTGCCTTGGTTTAGCCTCGGTTTTACTTGAAAAGTCAGAATTCTCCTCTCAATGACTTCTCACCTGAAATATAAATCAAAAAACAACAAAACAAGTAAAAAGAGCTCAAAGACGAGTAATCATAACCTCAAAAGGATAGTAAAGATAAGTGTAAAATACACTTATCACTAACCTGATTAGCATAAGTTGATTTGTGATCAGAATCTTCATGTTAATTTTAGTCGTGATAAATGTGTTGTCATGGATGAAAACAAGAATTCTGTTTTAGAAAGATTGAGATCCACTGACAATTGTTATACTTTGACTAATCCACAAACCTGTAATAGTATATTTGTGAATGAGATTGATTTGTGGCATGAAAAATTGGGACATTTAAATTTTAAAATATTGAAAAGAATTGTCTCTTCAGGTGCTGTTCGAGGATTGCCAATTCTAGGTTAAAAGTCACTAGGTATATGTGGACCTTGTCAAATTGGGAAATAATTAAAGACTGCACACAAAGTGGTACAACATGTTACAAGATCGAAGGTGCTAGAGCTACTTCTTATAGATCTGATGGGTCCTATTAAAGTAGAAAGTATTGGAGGTAAGCATAATGTCTTTGTGTGTGTGAATTATTTTTCCAGGTACTCTTGGGTAGATTTTTTTAAGAAAGAAATCAGACATATTTGATGCTTTTAAAACATTGTGTGTGAAGCTTAAGACTGAGAAAAATTGCAATATTGGTAAGATAGTGAGAATTCGGAGTGATCATAGTAAAGAATTTGAAAACACTATCTCTATTAATTTTTGTAATGAACATGGTATTTCACATGAATTTTCTGCACCTAAAACACCTCAGCAAATGGTGTAGTAGAGAGAAAAAATAAGACTCTGCAGGGAAAGGGCTCGTGTCATGCTCAATAGTAAGAAGATTGTGGGCTGAAGCAATAAGCACAATGTATTACACTATTAACCGTGTTTATTTGTGCCCAGGTACAGCAAAAATACCTTATGAGGTTTGGCAAGGTAAGAAACCTAACCTAAGCTATTTTCATGTTTTTGGGAGTACATATTACATCCTAAATGATCGAAAACATTTGCTAAGTTTGATGCTAAAAGTTCTGTAGGTGTTTTTCTAGGTTATTCAAATAATAGTAGAGCTTATTGTGTTTATAACATAAGAACTCAATCTATTATGGAATCTGCTAATGTTGTTGTAGATGATCTTAAAGATTTTGCAGATTTTTCGTAAGAAGATGAAATTCACAATTTTATTGATGAAGCTGTTGTTGATCCTGGTTTTTATTCATATGTTACAACATAGCCTGGCGCTACTACAAAACTAGACAATCATGTTACAACATCAGGATCAAATGTTGTAACATCCACTGGATAGAGAGGTACTTCATCCACTGCACGATCCAATCAAAAAAGATCCATCATCAAGGGTGAAGAAAAATCATCCTTCTTATATGATTTTAGGTAACCTTGATGATGTGATAGTCACAAGGAGCAGAAATATAAATCTAGTAAAATATAAATCTGGTAAAATATATGTGCCTAAAAATGTTAAGGAAGCCCTGTTAGATGAGTTTTGGGTAAAAGCAATACAAGAGAAATTAGAACAATTCACTAGGAACAATGTGTGGACAATTGTACCTAGACCTAGGAATTCGAATGTGATTGGAACCAAATGGATTTATAAGAACAAATCTGATGAATTTGGTAACATAATTAGAAACAAAGCTAGGTTGGTTGCACAAGGATACACACAAGTTAAGGGTATTGATTTCGATAAAACATTTGCTCCTATTGCTAGATTGGAATGTATTCGCTTACTTCTTGCTATTGTATGTCTCATAGGCTTTACTTTATAACAAATGGATGTAAAAAGTACATTTTTAAATGGTATTTTGAATGAGGAGCTTATGGAAAACAACCTAAAGGTTTTGAAGATCCATATTTGCCTAACCATGTTTTTAAACTCAAAAAGGCATTGTATGGATTGAAACAGGCACCTAGGGCATGGTATGAAAGGTTAACAAATTTGTTAATTGAAAAAGGCCATAAGAGAGGGGGAGTAGACAAAACTTTGTTCAACAAGCACTTTGATTCTGGTATTATAATTGCTCAAATATATGTTGATGACATTATTTTTAGTTCTACATCTGATGTTAAAGTATAGGAATTTATGAACTAGATGAAGAAGGAGTTCGAGATGAGTATGGTAGGTGAACTAACATTTTTTCTAGGTTTGCAGGTTAAGCGACTTGAAGATGTGATTTTCATATCTCAATCCAAGTATGCCAAAAACCTTGTGAAAAAATTCGATTTGGAATCTGCCAAACACATGAATATTCATATAAGTACCAATCTCAAGTTGACTAAAGATGAAGATAGTGTCGATGTTGATCCAACAACTCTATAGGAGCATGATCGGAAGTCTACTGTATCTCACAGCTAGTCATCCTTATATTTTCTATAGTGTTAGTGTTTGCGCTAGATATCAATCTAGACCTAAGGAGTCCCATATTCTTGCTATTAAAAGAATCATTAGATACGTTAATAGGACTATATTTATCATGGAATTTGGCATTTTAAAGGAAACTAATACTCATCTTATTGGTTATAGTGATGCAGATTGGGCAGGAAATGCTAACGACAGAAAAAGTACAACTAGAGGTTGTTTCTACCTTGGAAACAACCTGATTCCATGGCACAACAAAAATTAGGGTAATTGCATTTTGTCATTCAAGGAAATATTTTTATTTAACAAAATGTCACAATTGCTACAAAATAATTTTGTTTCCTTTTCTTTTATAAGCTCTTCAACTATTTTTGACAAATTAAGAATTTCCTTTTTGAGAGCATTATTCTTGAAAATGAGTTTTTTTATAGTTTTTGTGTAAATCATTAGAGTCACTCAATAAATTTTCATATGATAAATCACAATCACTATCATTTTTACTACTAGTATCACTATCATCAAAATATTTAATTTTAGGTTCAAGAGAGCTTACCTAATTTTCTATTGCCATGAAACACATGTTGGTTCTTGAGTATAGAGATAGAGAAAATGCAAACTCAGTTGTTACGAGATTTGACAAACACGATGGTTTGCGTATATCCCCAGCCCCTGGCAACTTACTTTGAGCTTTCCACTATCAGATCAAGATTGTGGGCTTGACCGAATTTTTTACAAATAGAGTGAATTCTTTTTAGGCTCATCTATGCCTTTACAATAGTCTTGACTCCAGCTCTATCACGCCTAACCTCAGATGGTTTTGACTCCAGTGAAAACCTTGCCTACACGGATTGTTTAGACAATTGTGCCAATCTCACCATCTTATGAGTTATTTAGACTCTGGTGATAACCTCACCTATACTTAGGTTGTTTAGACTCCGATGACAACCTCACCTAATTTGGGTTGTTTAGATTCCGGTGGCAACCTCATCTATGCACGAATTGTTTATGACTTTGGTGCCAACCTCACTTAAATCGAGTTGTTTATGAATCCGGTACCAACCTCACCTCACACTCAATAGTTTTTCAATAATAAAGAGTGAACACACTCAAAAACTCTCCTCACAAAAGTAATGAATACAATTTTGGCTTAGAAAATTTGAGAACAATGTACAATGAATGCTTTAAGATCGGTTCAATATGATTTGAAAGTTAATTCAATATAAGAATAGGCTTTTACACTTTGAATATAGTTGGATAACAATTTAGGTTCATGCCAGGTCTTTTTTAAGTCTTAAAATAGCTTCTATTTATAATCTTGAGTGAAAACTAGCCATTTATGACCGTTTGACATAGTCTCTAAAGTTTTTGGTAGACCGGTCAAGTTTTTGTTAGGCTCCTAAAAACTAGTCATCGGTAGTGCGGCTGCAACGGTCGAATTCTAATGGTCATATTGAAGTTTTCGGTCTACCGGTAATTATATTCGGTATACTGGGCGGTCTACTGGTAGTCATTTCTGGTGTACCTAAAATTTTCAGTTTTTGACAGCTTTTTGGCGTTTTTCCAAATTCTACGTTTTTCAAAATCTGACTTCTAAATGTGTTTTAAACATTTTAAAAACATTAAAGATAAATTTAAAAAGAATATTTTGACTATTACAAATTTGTTTTAGTTTCACAAAAGTATTTAACTATAATTTAGAAGGTGTTCATACCAAAACATATTCTACTTTGCAAATAAAAGATCTCTTTTTAGCCTATTTAAAATAATCATGATTTCAAATATATTTATAACTTATTTAAACTTAAGAAATCATATATTAAAGAATATTTTAACCATTTTAAAGAAATCATTGTTTTCTATTTTCAAACTTCTAAAAATAAAATATCTATTTTAAGATTAAGATAGTAGTAGATAAATTTTCTTATTTTTTAAAGGATTTTAACAATTATAATAATTTTGAAACTTTTTACATGTTTTCTACATAGCATGTGAATACCTTTTAATGTATATTTCCAAACCATTTCAATCCCTATATATATATATTATATTCTAACACTTATTTTTAACACTTAACTCTCGTATAAATATACTTTGCTACAATTGTAGAGATGCACTTAGGGATGAGATTTTTTATATATCTAATCTGACTAGTTGTATATATGTCTTTCAACTTAATTGTACATTTTACTGTATTTTTGTAATACATTTTTCTATTTCTATAGTAATTTTCAAACAAAAATTTCCTAATTATTAATACAACGTTTATGTTTTAAATTACTAAATTTTAGGTTAATTTTTTGTCAATTTTCGCACTTTTTATTTTTCTAAATATCAATTGATATTAATAATATTTTCGATAATTCCTTATTTGTATATTAATAATAAAGAAACTAGCTCAACTGGTCATTTGCACCTTAATAATTTCCTTATTACATTTTGCTCTAAAACTCAACTTGGTATCAGAGCAAACATTGACCCTCGTGTCAAAGTGTTATTTTCATTGCATTACTTACTATTCGTGCACTCTGTCTAGAAAAAATGGATAAGTGTTGCATTTAATTCCTTGTTAATTTGAATCCAGTGGTGTTTTATATTGGCAATTATTCTCGTTGCATTCTCAGATTTTAAATTAGTAAGAGCTCATGATGATATTGATTCGTATCTTCTTGAAACATGATAGAAACCATAATAATTTGAGTATCACAAATCCTTTTTTTTTTTTTTGCACCTTAATAAAATCTTTATAACTAATTAAAGGAAGACCAGTTGGGATTATTTGATATATAAAATTATCACATACTTGAAAGAATAGAAATATTAGTGCTAAGATTGATACACATATATAACTAAGGATTGATGGTCCTTAGTACTTATTCAACACATTCGACTAGTTATCCGAAAAGACTATATACTCGCTAGGTTAATTAATGAATGATTTAGAAATATTAGAAAAAGATTCTTAAAGTAAAACATAGTGAGATCTACCAACATGAAAGCTTGTTCTCAAAGGCTAAACCGAAAGGCAAGCCAAGAAAGACAGGAAGAGAACCAAAGCTTCACTCTCCCAAAAGACAAATAATAATAACAAGAAAAGCAAGTACATAGTTATTAAGATGGACAAGTGTAAGGACAAAGAAAAGCAAGATTATGGAATTTCATTTATTAAAAAGGCATGCTTAGTGGTTGATCGATCTAGTAAGTCTTGGTAGTAGATTTACACTACAACATTATAGTAAATTAACAGCGGTGCGGTCAAAATCGTCGTTAATGCAGGTGCCGTTGAAAGTGGCACCTTTAACGGTGGTTAATAACCGCCGTTAAAAATTGACCAATAACGGCGGTTCCAGTTATTGGTGAAGAGATCTTTAACGGCGGTTCCCGTGGAACCACCGTTAAAAGTCTTTTTCAGGAAAATTTTTTTTCCTTCCCCATGGCACTTTATACAACACCACAACATTAAACTTGCCTAAAAAGAATTTCAAATCAGTTCAAAAACAGACAAATCTAGATATAACTGTAATAAAGTACATATAATAAACATAATTAAAATCTAGTAAATATAACTAAAAAGTTTCTACTATATAGACAATATACTCTTACATAAACACATTTAAGAACCAATAATGAGTTTCTAGATACATATCACTAACACTTGCAACCTAAACTTATCGAAAATTATATTAACAACTCTAACATAGATAAAGTGAGCGAACTGAGATACACTCTAACATAAACACCGCATTCCATATAATTGAGTTGAGATGGACACTATAATTACAATAGAACTATAGTTAAAATATATAAAGATGAAAGATAAATAAAGACATTCTATACAAACAAACTATATCTCATACCTTAATATGATACTAAGTTAGACCATCTCTTTTTCCTCTTCTTTCCATGTTCATATGAAATATTTTGAATGTACTAAAAAAAAAAGTTGTGTTATAAAAACTAATAGACCAAATAAATAAACATATATTCTATATATTATACTATACATTATATTAACCATGTTAAGAGATTTATAGTACCTGGTGATTGTCCAAGTGGATACAAGAAATAAGTATTTTTTGATATATGTTACTACATGGAAATAATATACAAGGTCACGTCAGTGACTATCATTTTTAATACCGGAAAGATAAGAATGCACACCACCAATCTAATCTTTCGATTCCAATTCAAAGTATTACAATTTTATTATTATGAACCTTCAAATTCAACTCAATTCATACATAGTACAAACTTTTGACTATTCTAAAGTCAATAAACTAAATAATTTCAAGTCAATGAAAATGCTAAGTATACATATTGTAAAGTCACATAACACTAATTAATTCATGGTAATATGATTAAACTAATAAGTTATAATTGCTAATATCCATTATCAAAACAATATAAAATCATCAAATAATATACACTATGAAGATTTAATTTCTAAAAATAATTTTTTCGGATTAATTAACATTAGTGAAGGAAAAATACCTCAAATTGAGTAAAAATATTTCAATACTCCAAAATTGAGCCCAAAATTAGTCTACCCATTCAAATTGAGACCTAAATCAACAAAAATAAAATAAAATTACATACTTATTGAGAATTGTATTTATTAATTGTACAAAAACTTAAACTTGTCTAGGGCACAAAAAATTATTGAATGCTAACTAATCTTAAAAATTATAAGTATATAAAGCTTACCCAAGTCGAATGGAGTGATTTGAACCAAATGAGAATAATTTTGGCGGTCAAAATCACTAGAATGAGGGAGGCCGTGTATGAGGAAGACGAAGTTGGTGCTAGTGGCCGAGCTTTCGACTGGGGAGAAGAAAGAAAATGAGGGTTGAGTTGGTCTCGGCCCTCATTTATATGACTTTTAACGGCGGNCTCGGCGGTTGTACCGGAACCGTCCAGAAATATTAAAATTGACTATTAATGACGGTTCCGGTACAGCCGCTGTTAATCATTTGTCGTTAAAAGTCTTTTTTTTTTAGTAGTGTTAGGAGCAACTCATTAATTATTTTTGTTGCTCTTTGTGTATTATCTTGTTTGAAATTACCTTTATTACCCATATAATACGGTGGTTAGATAACAGGTCTTTCCAACATATTTTAGCATTTCTAAAAGTCATTAAATAAAGTAATAAAAGAAGGTCATTAACTAACAATTTTCAAATATTTTTTGGCGTATGCCTTTGTAAGATTATAAAATCTATACATCATAATTTAATTACGTTGTTTATGCGTATGCTTATAATTGAACAAACAAAATAAAAATGTAACAAAATC
Source organism: Trema orientale (assembly GCA_002914845.1). Classification (NCBI taxonomy): domain Eukaryota; kingdom Viridiplantae; phylum Streptophyta; class Magnoliopsida; order Rosales; family Cannabaceae; genus Trema; species Trema orientale. The sequence goes on from JXTC01000348.1 coordinate 20,899, forward strand.
ATGATAGAAATTAAAGGTATTAAAGGAGTATTATAAATGTTTTTTTTTTCTTGAGTTAATATGTAAAAACACATTATCTTATAAAAGAGTATCCAACAAAGTTTAAAATCTATTTTAATGTTATATGTTCATATATTTTTCTTTATAAATTAAAATAAAGGCCTACAGATATATTCTCTAGTAATACTGACTTTTAATAAATGTTGGACAACTTCTAATTCTTAGTCCTTTGTTTTGGGGAAAAGAAACATTTGAAACTCTTCATATATATGTAACAATGATCTCAAAGAATCAAATATATGTAACACTAGGTTAATAAAAATATATCACTACATATCAAATATGTAAAAGCCCATATTTAAATGAAGGGTATAAAGGTAATTTAACATAATTAGGATTAAAATTAGGGAAAATGAGTTTAAATTGAGCATTTATTAAAATCTCTGTGGTCAAAGTGTAATTACTATGAGTACTTAAATGAATATAAACTTTAGAGTTGCAAGCAAAATTGTGATTTTTGGAAAGAATAGCCCGGAAATGGGCTGCCAAGTGTCACAGAAGTCTTAAGTCCATTTTCCTTCTCTATTCTCTCCTGATTTTCTTCTCACCTGAAAACCCTAGGTGTCTACCCTATATTTGACATCCTATAGTCACTTTTGACCCTCACCAGCAATATCAATTGACGACCCATCGTCGATCACTTCAGAGCTACAGCCCATCTTAGAGAAAGCCGTGGGGAAGTTTCGGCCATAAACTCCTTCAATTTTGAAGCATCACCTTTGGCCACCAATAGCCACCTAGACCCTATCTCTGACCTATCCAAGACCCGTTATCCCCTCTTTTAGAGACATCATCACTATCGACATCTCCAATAGCTGGATTTGGAGAAGAAAGAGACATGATCAATTTCGATTTGTATAGTGACTTTTCAATCAGGTCATTGGATCAAAGTAAAGTTGTCACTTTTGAATGTACTTAATGAGTAGAGTTTGGTGACATAATTTTACTAGTGGATTTGTCTTTAGTTGGTACCATATTAGTTAGGCTCAGTTTTAATTCTTTTTGTGTCTTAAGACTCGGGATTACCTAGTAGTAGAATCAGACGTTCCATATTCCTCTGATACCTAAATCTGACATTTTGGACACGTTGGTGGCTTTCATTTCAACATAAGGCTACATTGGCAAAGTCACCTTTCGAAGAGAGTGACCTGAGACTTTTGGACTATCACTAACCCTTTAATCAACCAATTATGCATCCTATGAGCTCTCGTAGTTAAGTGTAGCCAGCCTAGTAAGGTAAAGGATTCAATTACCTTGTTTGAAACTAATTTTGATTAAATTAGATATTAAGAAATTGTGATTGAATTCATATTGATTTGAATGGTTTTCTAAACATTTTGGAAGATTTTATATACTTATGAACTGCCTGGCTTATTTTAAGATTATATTTTCAGATGTGGAAGATTTCTATATTTGATTTATACATACAGTTTGATGAACATTTTTTAGTGTAATTAACTATCTCTTGAGAGATTTTTATAATGTAAAAGAGTTTTTGAAAAGGTAATTGAGCTTCTTACTGATATTTCATGCTCATTATCCTCTTTTTCTATCCTCAGGTGATATCTAGTGTGACATTGGTGATCAACAGGTGCATTAGGAGACTATTCGATTTAGTAGTTTGATTTTTTGGTAATGCTTAGCTTTAGATCAACATTTTAGTTTATGTTTTCTATTCTCGAACTAATACAATAATGTATATAAACTATTATGCCAAATTAGTACCTAGTACTTATATAATTAGATGATGATGTATGTATGAAATTGTATTCAAATAGAAAAATTAGGTGGAATAAACTATTTGAAAGTGAGTTTTGACAAAATGCCTAAGTTATAAATTCTTAGCAAAATAATATTTTTACATTATCAAATATAGTGTTGAGTGTAGTCGTGTATATAGTTGAGTGTGGCTAAGCATTGTCGAGAAAGACTACTTTGCAAATAAATTAAAAACATAAGTATTTTTGCAAGTATGTATTTTAAAAGAGACTCTTTTGCTAACTCGTCCGTTGGAACATTGTTTTCTAAATATTTTTTAGTCTATGTTTATTGTTGATTATATAACTGTTGGATTGGTTCATTGGTTGTAATTCCAAAACTTTCAAAATTATTAGTGTTTTATAAATTAGAAACTTTTTGAACATGTTTGTAAATAAACTAGGAATTTTAAAATAAAATAAAATTCTCATTATGCCACTAGCGCCGGATACGGGTTGTGACAAAATATATACTTTGCACTCTTTTTAATATATATACATATGTTTATATATGACCTATTTACAAATCCGACTTATATTATAAGATTTATAAAATGTTAAGCAAGAAGTGCTGTAAGCATATATATATATAAAAATATTTGTGTATTTTGTCTGTAAAAGTGATAACATACTGAAGCAATATAGATAAAGGAAAATAGTGTTATTTAAAACTAAGAATATCTAAATGAGAAAATTGTTCTTTTTTCTAATGAAAGAAAAATTTTCTTAAAACTTTCACTAAAAGAAAATGCATGTCACAATTTAGTGATAATTTTTTAATCATAACAAATTATTTAGTTATAATTAAAAATTTCCTATGACTAAAAAATAGCATTTAGTCACAAGTTGCTAATAATATATTTTAAATCACAATTTTATATCCATAGTAATGAAATTAATTGTGACTAAAAATACATTTTATCGTAACAATTTTTATTTTTTGTTACGAAAATTTTTAGGCACGGATTTTTTAATCATGACATAATGATAATGAGTTTCTTGTAATCATAATTTTTTCACTTTTAATCACAAATTGTGTTGTGACTTAAAATAAGGTTTTTTTATGAGTTATTGCTACTTTTAATTTTATTGAAGAAAACCTTATGAATTATTGGACCAATAGACAAATGTTTGCGTGTGTACTTTTACATATATATATATATGGGAGACAGTTCGCATACATTCACAGTTTAACTATTCTTTAATGTGAACAGTAGTACATACTAGTTAAATGCCATCCCAGAAAATAATAGGAGTAAAGAAACATGTTTCTTTTTCTTTTTTTTTCTTTTTGCTAGCTCTATTGCCATCTCCCCGTCTACTTTCCCCATATTTCTTCTAAAATCACCCTTTAAACCTAAATTTAAAATTGTATAACTACCTTTTACGCCCCTAACTATTCCTAAATTATTCATATTATCTTTTCTCTTCTTACCCTTTCTCATTTTTCTCTACCTATTCTCACCCATCTTTTTATGTTTCCTCTTCTTTTGTGTTTTTATTTTTTCCTAAACAAGTTGTTTATCAAGTAAATGGCGGATGAAAGCTCCTACGGCAGTTAAGAAAATCCAACCATGTATCATTATGAAAGATTTTTATCCTCAAATATTTGAAATTAAATGACACAAAAAGAAAAAATTATTCGCACATATAAGGGCACATCCACGATCAAGCATAAGGTAATAAAACTTAGTACTGTAGATACCACTTGACTTGATCCAAGGTGTTGTTCACCATTTTCTTTGAATTTTCCACTTAAAAAAAATATGAACGGAGGCTATTGATCATTATGCAAGGACGTCAAAATCCAACCTGCAATGTCCCAACCAAGAAACATATGATTCTTCTTTCATTTCTTTCTATTTTCTCAGTTTTTGAATTAAAAAAATTGCCCGAAATTTAGACACCATCTTCTCATAGTAATTCTTTCTTTCTTTTTTAGGGATGGGAGTACCATATGTGAATAACTAGAGTCAGAAACGGCTTAAATTTGATTTATAAATGTAGTTTTACAAGAAAACAATGGGATTTGAACAAAAATGTTGTTCAAAGAGATGTGTGCAAAGAGATTTCTAAAAGCCAATTTTTGTACTAAATGGTAAATTTATTCAGTATTATTTTAGTAATAAAAAATTTATAAAAAAAAAAAGTGTGAGAAGAGTAGACAAAGATGGTAATAGATCAACTCTTTTTCAATATATATTTTTTTAAAGTATGATAAAACAATGTGTTTTTTTTTCTTTTTTGTTTTTTTTGAAAGAAGATAAAACAATGTGTTTTGGTACTAATAGTAACAATGACAAAATAATATTGGTAACATGGTTTACTTATTTGGTATGGTTTCGATTTTCGTAGTATTTAAGACCATATTTTAAGAATGATTTCGTACGTTTAATTTCTGTATACAATGACGAACCAGTCATCATCAATTCCATAAAATAATATATGGACCCATTAAAACTATTAAACATCCTTGATTGAGCGACACATTAAAATCCAAAGCAAATTAAAATTAAAAAAAAAAAAAGGGAAATAGTGACGAAGATTTTCCAAAATCTATGAAGTACTTCTTTTCCAAGAAAAATATACGGTAAAGAAAACCTCAAACAAATCTGTAGTAGTATATGGTATATATAATGATCAGTTCCAAAAATTAGTCTTTCGATTCACTTTTTTTTTTTTTTGTAATTAAAAAAGAAAAGAAGAAATATTGTTTGAAGAAAATGTTCATATGTATTTGCTGTGTTAATAGGATGTTTGTTACACATGTGTCAAGACAGTTATGTATTACGTAGACTAAAATCAAGAAAGGAATAATTATGTATAGATTGCATCATTTATAATTTTTTTCATCTACATGAGATATTCTATACTCTTTTTCTACCATTAAATTTGTACATATCTCGAAGGTAAAAGAACTCTTTTTTGACAAGAGTAAGAGCAGTTTGATATATTCCAGGGTGGGGCCCAGCATCATCATCTGAACAAATCTACCTGGCACACCGTCACACTCTACTTTTGCTTTTTCTAGTTGGCTCCTTTTATTTTTTCCAATTGCCATCCCAAGCCACTTTTCCTTTTAACCATTTTTTTTCTCCTCTGTATTCAGTGGCTCCTTTAGTTCCTTTTCTTAAAATATCATTTTCATTTGGGTAAAGACATACTTACCACTTTAATGATTGCTACACAAAATCTTTGACTGGTCTCTCCATAATATAATATACTGTTTTTTTTTTTCATTGAATGGTATATATAGTACCATGTATCGTGTATACTAAAGTATAATGTGAGTACACAAACAATGAGGATTAGCTAGCTATGCAAATAAACAAAAAATATTATTATGGATATAGATATACATTCTTCGTGTGACTATAGCAATGATTAAATGTGCGTATGTATATAATATGAAACTTAGGTTCACATGGGTTTAGTACTATCAGTGCACTATATATGTTGCTTCATTCCGTATAGATATATCTGAGAAGCATCACTAGCGTAATTATCTTTATATAATCTTTTTGACAGTTGAGCTTTGTAGTCTTTTACACCTCGAGATGATTCTAGTTTGTTAAGTTGAGTTGTAAGCACCAATGGCAATAAGAGAGAGAGAGAGAGAGAGAGAGAGAGAGAGAGGTTTAAGTTCCTTTGCCGAAAGACCTTTTCAATGGGACTCTCTAAGGACTGGCCGGCTCGCAATTTTCGACGAAAGAAATCATCAACAACTAATTATGTCGTCAATCTTTTCTATGTACTGCTTTATCATTGAATAAGAATGTAGAAGGGGAGCGTTTTCAGTTGCATAAAGAGTAAAGATGAATTGAGATTCCAAACTCATCCATTTTACCAATCGCATATGCTCTTAACGATTAAAGTTACTTATAAAAAATATATTGGGATTCAAGCTCTTACCCCACAAGTTCCCACATTTATATGATTCTATTGTTGATCATTGTATGAAGCACACATAAATGTGCCTTTGTCACGTTCCCAGTTCTATAAATCACATGGGTTTTATTCATTTTATATTAGTGAGGTTTGAGAAAGAGATAAAGAAAAAAGATAAATATAATATATATATATATCTATAGAGAGAGAGAGAGAGGGAGAGAGAGAGAGAGGTGTAAGCTAAACGGAGCCCTAAAGCCATGCAACCTTTCACACGATCTTATGGAGAAGAAGAGAATTAGAGTTTAAAATTAATAAAAGAAAGTGAATGTGGGAAGCATATATATATATATATATATATAGGGTGATCTATGGACTGTAGAGAGTAAGTGATGAGCTAGCTAGTTATAGGGTTGTGTATAATTAAATGATGACATGAAAGCATTAGATTCCCAAATTGTCGGCTGCGCATTTATATATACGTATATATATTTATACCTAATATTATATTTTTGTAGCATATTAGTTTGTGCACACAAAAGACAAAAAAATCATGTTCTCTGCAGATTCTTGCTTTTGTTTCCAGGTTTGGTTTGTAGCTTTCATGTGGGGTTCTAGTAGTCATTTTAGCAAATGCCAACAAAGTGTTGTGAACCAAATGGAAGCTCTACTGTAAAATGCACGATAAACATACACTCCAGCAAACGCACTCTATTGCACGATATTTGTTGTCGCATTAGCTTATTATCATCGCAACTGTCACGACCCAAATCTCTGGCTGGTGACAGATGGGGATGGAGAATTTCACAAGTAGTAATCGTAAGTTATTTTAGAAAAATTTATAAATCACAATTTTTCAAAAAAATGACAGTTAGTTTCAAAATAACATTTTCTGCAAAAATATATAATAATAATTCAAAATATAAATCTCTACAGTTTGTGATCACCATTAGATATAGACTATTAACAGAAGTTACAAAATATATCTGTTGGTTGGAATGTACAACTATAAATTTACACACTCCTGTGCAAATACACACGGTCACAAGTAATATAGATATGGAAGTAAAATGAGTGTCGAACCCACAGAGATTGATTTCTAATTCAATACTAAGTATCAAAATTATCTCAACCCTAACTTTATCCAAACAACCAAAATATAGATTTTAAAGAAATAAAATAAAGACAACTAATCTATTATGCAAAATGAATACAAGATAAATCAATAAGAAACATATCTAGGTTTACTAATTCCCAATACATTTTCTTGTCATGCTATTTTATAATTTCTTTCTTAAATTAATTAATCCACTAGAGTTGTCAGTCGAGAATTCAAATGTATTCACAAACTCCTTTCCAAGACATAAGTGAAAACACATAGATAAGCTAATATGTTACTCCTAACATAAATTGACTAGATTCATTAAGTTTAGTAATTCTCAAAGAGGTTGCACAAGTCACATAGGTATATTCCTATCCTATGCAAACTTACCCCAGACTAGGTAATCTTATGTTGTTTTACCTAAGTCCAAATTTCTAGTCCCTTTTCCAAGTTTATAGAAATTTCACTCAATAATCCATTTAGTGATTTATTAAATAGAAGCAATAAGTATAAGGTAAAATAAATAACTTAACAATAGATTTGATTAATGAAAGAGGAGATAAATAAACAAATACAAGATACTAGGTTGGTTCACATAGTAAAACTAGACAAAGAAATATTTAGTTCATAATATTAATTGAGAACAATGACACTATAATCCAATAAATTCAAGAAATACAAAATCAAAGAGAGAAAAGTTATAGAATTCCCCCTTAGAAAAGCATGAAGGTGTTTAAGGAGGTTGTCAAGCTCCTCCTCTAAGCTTGGCTCTTGCTCCCTTGAATCCTCTCTCTAAGATTTTCTCTCAACCACACTACTCTCTAAATATGGAAAATATAAAGAAAAACTCACAACAAAATGAAGAAAAAATCGCACAAACAAATGTTGGTATTGGTGTTGGGGAGGAAATCAAGAAATGGAGGATTAGAGCTTGTATTCATCTTCTTCTTCCTCTTATTCCTCTCCTTCCATAGTTGCCACCTTCTATTTCTCTCTATCCCAACAAGTCTCTTTCAACCCCAAAGATAGAGTTTTAAATAGGTGACTTGTGCAAATCTAAGGCAGGCCGAATCTAAACCTTTGGATTGTCAAAAAGTTGATCTTGGCCGTCAATTATTGACCCAAGACACAGGAGGTGGCACTACGGTGCCATTTTTGGCGCTACGGCACTAAAACTATCTGAGAGTTGGTACTGGAGCGCCACTTTTGGCGCTCTAATGCCACTTTTCTACTAGTTTAGCACTGTGACTTTCTAGATGCACCAATTCTAGTGCTACAGTGCCAAAACTATCCGAGAGTTAGTGCTGGAGCGCCACTTTTTGTGCTCCAATGCCACTTTTCTACTAGTTTAGCGTTGCGGCTTTCTAGATGCACCATTTCTTTGTTTTAGTTCCGATTTGCCTCATTTTCGTTGCTTTACGACCATATTGGATTCAACTTTGATTTCAATGGTTTGAAAAACTCATTTAGGAGGCACAAATTTACCTCATTTTGTATCAAACACCTTTGTTTTATTCTCCTATCAACATAAACAAATAAAACATCAATACAACTAGCAAAACAATTGAAACAACTTAAAATAAACAAGAATATAGTAAAACCTAAGGCACATTAGTACTAAATAACTCTATTTTTATGGACTTAACAGTATCCAAGCATCATCGTCGTTATCATAAGTAGGCATATTAAGTAATACAAGCTAAACCTATGATATGAGCCTGAAAGTGTTATTACAAATAAAAAATAGGAGTTACTAAGTAGTTACCCACTACTAAGCTAGTAACCATCGTCCTCCAAATTACTCCGCTCTAGAGTTGCCCAAATCACACTACACACCACTTGAGAGGAGAAAAGATACAGGATGAGTATTCACATACTCAGTGGGAATTCAATTATCCTTTTGGAATGAATGCAACTTCTCAAACCTATATGGTTAGCACCTTCCCAAATTCATTTATAAATCAAGCTTGCAAACGTAATCAAGATAAAAGATAATTATATATTAAAGACCAAAACCAAAATCTACACCATTGTACATATCATAAATCAACCATAAACATGAGTAAGCTCTCATCCTCCCATCACAGTCCTGGAATACCTTTTTACTAGAGGTACCCAGCATCTTGATGCTACCCAGATGTATGTCCGTAAAACATGCACAGGGGCCTCGGTCTCTCACCTAGTGCTGTAGCAACTCGCCAGCAATCTAAACTATTATGATGCAATAATGGGACTCAAGTGTATAATCATATGGTATGTACAATATGTCTTAGAGTGCATAATAACCATACATCAAGTATATCAAGAAAATCATACTTTAAAACTCATTTGGTATTATTCTGGGATTTACTCAAATTCGGACAGCATAACAACATATTTACCCAAAACCACAATTTGAAACCTGCATAAAAACAATACAATCTAATTCCAGAATAATCCAATGTGTCTCAATAATTTACATATTCAACAAATATCCATTCAAATCGCTTAAATCCAATAAAATCAACCATTTTTCAAAAATAGGTCATAATGCATAATTTTTGTAAAAGAAAGTTAAAAAGCAAGGTAATTGGACCCCTAACTCGTTTTGATTACTACGCTAAGCTATTGGTACTCATAGAATTTCTCGTTAGCCGATTGGGTGCTCGAAAGGTTGTTTCGGGAATCCCAAAAGCTCACTTTGAGGTATGACTTTTCCAACGAAACCTCAAATTGAGAAACGAATATCATTACTGAATTTCTAGCATCCAAAATAGCTAGACTAGACATATAAGTCGACTAATTTGGTTCCGGGCCGAAATTCGACCCACGGCTAGCAAAAAGAGACAAAATCCCGAGCTTCATATCTCGGATTTCGTGCCACTTTGAAACATATCAGTGTTATATATCAAAGGTTGTTTCTCAGCCTCACTAAGTCCAAATTCGAAGTCGAAACTTCTTTTGGAGGCCTCAAGCCTTAATTGGGCCTTAATATTTGATTTATTAAGAAAGTTACGAAAATACCACTTTCTGAAAATAATTTCGTAAAGACCAGTTTTTCAAGGTCAGATTTCTCACACTCCAAATTTCAACTCTACACAACACACACACCCATTCTCTTATCTTTCTCATGCCAATGTCCACATAAGTTATTTCATCAATATAATAACCTTCCATAAATAATTACAAAAATGTCACTATTTTGTTACAAAAACAACCAAAATATTTCAAACACTCACCGGAGCTTACTCGCAGGAAATTAATGGCTGGGAAGGGTCGGGGCGAGTCAGGTAAAGCTTAGGCTTGCTGAAACTTGTGGTGATTAGTAGTGGATGGCGACGAAAGGCCGATTTTTAGCCTCGAAAGCGTGCAGCTTCGCAGGCTTCTTTTCGCACTCCAACAACACGATTTGCCGTAGGAACCAGCAGTAGAGTTGCATCGGAGGCCGGGGAGGCAGTTGGTCAAAGGCTAGGCCTAGGTTCGCTTCCGGTGGCATGAATTTTTGAGAGAAGCCGTGTTTAACATAGTGGGGAAGAGAGAGAGAGAGAAAGAGAGAGAGATAGAAAGAAAGAGGAGAAATTTAGAGATTTAATGAAATTTAGGAGATTTTGTGACATGTGGCGTTTATGTAAGAATTAATTATGTATTTGGACTTGGTTTATATAACTTTTGTCTACGGATGGTGTGAGATGAATGGATTGATGATGCATGACTTTTGGACACCCATATTTAGTTAAATCTATGTTTAATGGGTGATCATATAAATGTGGGAGTATTCTCTTGAGATGTTTCTAAAAAGATGAATATTGGACATTTTTACTATTTAGATACTTTTGAAATTTTTTTTATAACCAGTTTTTGGAACTTCTAGTTTGCAAAACTCCCACTTTTCCATGCACTGGCCCTGGTTTCGGGTTGTTGCACATTTAATCACAACTAAAATTTTTTTGTGACTAAAAGATAATATTTATTCACAAGTTGTCACTAATGTATTTTTAGCCATTAATCTTTTATATATAATGATGAAATTGGATGTGATTAAAAGTATATTTAGTCACAACAAAATGTGTTTTTTATGACAAACTTTTAGTCACGAACTTTCTAGTCATGACATAATAATAATGATAATTATTTAGTCATGAATTTTTCACTTTTAGTCACAAATGTTGTTGTTACTAAAATTACATTTTTTGTAGTGCGAGTGCAAACTAATCTATCCAAGAAATAAGAATTTTGCTTTTACCACTCTCATCCATATTTGGGCAGTGATTACTATTTTACACACTATTTCAATCATAATTCGTACTTATTGAATCTAATAATGAATTCCTCAGTCAAGTGATCATTTATGTATATAAACATATATTTAATTTATTTGTTACAAAAGTCGTCATAGTCTTAGACTGTTAGAGTAAATTAGAGGTTGCTTAAAGTTACTTTCTTTTTAGCTTGAGTGCCAACTTTTCTGTCCAAGAAATAAGAATTTTGCTTTTACCACTCTCATCCATATTTGGGCAGTGATTACTATTTTACACTTTACTTCAACCATAATTCGTGCTTATTGAATCCAATAATGAATTACTCAGTTATGTCATTAATGTATATATATTTAATTGATTTGTTACAAAAGTCGTCTTAGTCTTAGAATATTAGAGTAAATTAAAGGTTGGTTAGTACATCTGGTACACTAATAATTGCTATGTTTATATAGACTCATTATTAATAAAACAAATTTCGATATTATGTGAAATTTTTGGAAAATTAAGGGTATTGAAATATCTTTTAGGGTAAGGTATTTATGCAAATATTCGAAAAACTTCTGATAAAAATCCACATAAAGAATTTGTAGTGTCATTTTTCAAAAATTTCAGAAACGTTCAATGAAATTTCAGGACCTAAAGAAATTTGAAAACTCTTTTGAAAGTATGAGCCAATGCAAAGAGAATTTATGTATAATGAATTAAATCAAATACAAGACTAAATATGAAATATACGCTGTCCAAGCATGGTCTTGTATCTTAATTGTACATCTTCAAGCTTGATTCTAATAAGTCCAATATACATCCATTTTCAAGCTTGATTTCTTGATCAACTTGAGTTAGAACTTTAAGTCTATTTCACTACACACTCAAATTAAATCATTAGTACTAAATCAAATATTTTTTTTTCAAAATAAGAGTTAGTAAGATTGGAACCTTAATTTCTCAACACATTGTAGCCACACCATCTCTTCTCCAAATAGTATATCAACATCAATGGCAAGACCAGGAGTTGAGAATAATTTAGAATCAACTTCAGAATGACGAATAGTTGGATAGTTGGAGTACATATTGAGAAGGATTTATGCATTTCAAAGGCAAGCTAGTAGTAGTCAATGATCCTCCCATTAGAGAGACTATTTTTACTGAGACTCATAAGTCCAAGTTTGCAGTACACTCTAAAAGTACAGAGATGTATCATGATCTGAAAAAGAAATACTGATGGAAAATTATGAAACAAGATGTAGCTATTTTTGTGACTAAGTGCATGACTTGTTAGCAAGTCAAGGCAGAACATTAGAGATCAATTGGACTACTTAAGTCTTTACTTATACCGGAGTGGAAATGGGATAAGTTCACCATAGACTTCATAACGGGTTTACCAAAACTCGAAAGAAGAATGATGCAGCTTGGGTAATAGTTCATCTGGTGACGAAGACTGCTCACTTCATACCGATTAGGTTCGACTTTTCACTTAACTAGTTTAGTCGTCTTTATGTCAATAATATTGTTCGTTTACATAGGGTATCATCGAGCATAGTTTCTAACAGAGATCCAACATTGACATCTAAGTTTTGGAGAGCTTTGTAAAAAAATTTGGGAACATATTTGAATCTCAGTACAGCTTATCACCCTTAGACATATGGCCAATCATAGAGGACTATTCAGATTCTTGACGACATGCTTCGCTCTTGTATATTGGATTTTGGTGGAAGATGAGATAGATGATTACTTATCATTAGTGGAATTTGCTTATAACAATAGCTACCAAACTACTCTTGGTACGGCTCCATATGAGGTACTATATGGGAGACCATGCAGATCACCTTGCAGAGAAGCTTGTTACTCTTGTGCCAGAATTGATACGAAAAACTACTAAGAAAATCAACAAGATTAGAAAAAGACTAAAGGTAATACAGCGTCGCCAGAAAAGCTATGCAGACCCAAAGAGACGCGATTATGTCGGTGATCAAGTATTCCTAAAAGTCATGGCACAACACGGAATTACTAGATTTGGAGGTAAGGGTAAGTTAGCTCCAAGATACATTGGACCTTTCGAGGTTACTATCAGAGTTGGGCCTGTAGTGTATCACTTAGATTTACCCTCACAATTAGACCAGGTACACAATGTTTTCCATGTCTTAATGCTCAGGAAGTATATCCTGACCCATCTCTTGTAATTCAGTACATAGAAGTGCCTATTCAGGAAGACGTGACATATGAGGAGCAACCAGTCCGTATACTGAGAAGATAGCTCAAAGTACTTCATAACAGATAGATACCTCTTGGAAGGGATCTCTGAGAACACCACAAGAAAGATGAAGGTACTTGGGAGGTTGAGGCTGAGATGTATGAGAAGTGCTATCTTTTTTTTAAATTTCAACTCAAAGTTGTACTTTGATTTCTGCTTTGAACTCGAATTTTGGGATGAAATTCTTTTAAGGAGGGATTGATGGAAAAACCCAAATTTTAAATAGGTATTTTAGTAATTTTTGTCCTAAAAAATTAATTAAATAAAATATAATATTTTATATAAGTGTTGGGACCCACTTTTGATTTTAGATACAACACCCATTCTCTTCTTTCTCTCCCACACTCGATATCTTCTCTCTCTCTCTCTCTCTCTATTTCTCTTTTTCTTTCTTCTTCAGTTAAAGCCCAAAGAGCCAAAGCACTGCCGACACGTTCTGTGCTGCACTGGACCTTCCCACAGTCGATGCAGCTCCCCGTGTGAACCACCAGCTACCGATGAAGCTCTGTCACCTACTCCCGCCATCGGCCACCATGCCACGATGTCGACACTAGAAGCCCGCGAAGATGACCCTCACCGCATGTGTTTTCGGCCAAAAGTCTACCACCGATCAGCATTTCAGCTCACCTCCGGTATGTGCAACCTCCACTCGATGTCACCAACTGACTCCAGTCAGTTGTTATCATCGATTCAACCCGAGTCGATTTTGGTGAGAGTTCCGTCATTTTTGAAGATAATAATTATAGAATTTTTAAAATTATTTTGGTGGAATAATTATTATGGCTACGAAAGTTATATAAAGTGATAGAAGAGATTGAATCATGAATAAATATAATGGTATTATGTTGAATTAAAGTCTGGAAATAGGATAATTTTAGAATTGAAAAAGTTGATATTTTTCTAGTTTGGGACAAAAAGTGGTATTTTTGCAAATTGATACAATATTGGGTTGAAAGTTTATTACTATTGAGAATGGGCCTCGAGCCGAATTAAGAAAAATGGTATTTTTCCGAAATAATTCTGAAAAGATGGTATTATTATAAATAATCAGTAAAGTTGCTCTTTGTGCAAACATTTTTGTAAAAGTGGTACTTTTGTAACTTTCAGAAATTAAAGCCCAATTAGGGCTAGGGACCTCTAAATGAAGTTTCAACTTCAAATTCGGATTTAGTGAAGTCGAGAAAGGAGTTTTGATATATAATATTGGAATATTTCGAAGTAGCACAAATTTCGAGACACATGGCTTATGAATAGTGTTGTTTTGCTTGCCAAGGGTCGGATTTCGGGCTAAACTCAAATTAGTTGAGTTATATATCTAACCTAGCTAATTTATATACTAGGAATGCAGTGGTGAAGTCCGTTTTACCATTTGAGGCTCCTTTGGAAAAGTCGATGTCAAAGCGAGCGAGCAGGATTTGTGGAAACACCTTTTGTGCATGAAAACAACCAACAAGAAATCCTACATTCATTGATAGCTTGGCATAGTTATTATCTCGAGGTAGGAGATTCAATTACCATGTTTCCCATAATTTCTATAAAGCATGATTATGATATCTTGTGGACTGCTCTGGATGGTTTTATGAATAGTTTTGTGTATGATTAATATTTGGGTTTTGTATAAAAATATATGTGTTATATTATTAAATCTTAAAGAGCACAAAGCAAATTTGGATTAAAAATCAGAGTTCGTTTGGTATGTTTTTGTATAGTTGTGTGTACCCATATATATTGCACATACCATAGGATTATACATAAGGTCCAACTTAGGTATCGTGGTGTTTAGTAGACAGCTAGCACCACTGCCCTCGGTGAGAGCCCATAAACCCGTGCAAGGATTTCTGATTACCCCCACTCGGTAGGCATAGATATTTAGTTGCCCTTCTAGTTCAGTAGGCACAGACACATGGGTATCTCTCTGGTTTTTTAGGATAGGTATCAGGGAGATAGTACTTGATACTTATAGTATGAGTTACTCTGGCTCATGATGAGAGGATGTGAGCTCATGGGATGAGTTGATTTGTGACATATGCACTACAGTTTTTCTGTATGATTTTCTTTATGGTTTTGATTACGGCTTTTGAAAATGATTTTCAATGTATAGTCATTTGATTTTCAAATTTTGTTAACTACTTTTAGAATAACTAACCATGTAGGGGTTTTAAGAATTAAATGTGTTTCTAAAATGGTAATTGGGTACTAGGTCTTTTATGTTCACCCCCTTACTTTTCATTCTTAGGTGGTATTCAGTGTGACTTAGGTAATATAAGATATAAAACTCTTGACTTTTAATTAAGGGTATTTTTAATCTTTTCATAAATTAGGGAATAAAATTAATAAAAATGGCTAAAACTTTAATTAAATTCAAATGAGGGATAAAAGTGAAAAAAATTGTTGAGTTTGGGATCAACTCCTAATTTTCTACAATGCTATAGTACTCTAATAGGAAATTACAAAAAGTAAATAAGGAAGTGAATACATGTAATGACATATGAGTGACAAGAAATTTAGACATGTACTTTTGCCCACAAAATCATAAGATAAACTATACAAAATTTTTAATTAAATCAAGTTTAGTTTCAAAAACCAAGTTTTCAAACCTTTCTAATTTTCGTAAATTTTGGCAGCATAACTATTGTTTTCGTCAAAATCCACAATCATATTCCCGCTAAAAAAAAATATACAAATATATATTGCACGTTATTTAGTATGGTGTGCTTCCCATGTAGTTCAAAATATCAAATCCATATATACTTAAAATTAATTTAAGTCACATTTTCTCAACTTAATTCATAAAATTCTAATTTCAGTCAAAGTAAGTAATTCTATAATGAAAATCATGTAATTGATTCCATACAGCCATAAAGTAGCAAATATTAGCCTCTCGAGTCTCGATTTTCATGCTCGACTGAGACTTAGTGCTATATATCAAAGTTTGTTTCTCGACATAAATATATCCAAATATTATAATATCGGAAATTTATTTTGATGAAATGAAAATTATTTGTAATAATTATTTTGAAAATGTCAAAATAGCAAAGTTCTCACTAGAGAGGTGATGAGTGTATATTTGAGCTTATATTTGATTAATTATCTACAATACTTTGATTGTTTTCTTGTTATTTTTAGGTTTTTTATATTATTTTTATATTTTGTAGATGTTTTAGAAGTGAAGGTGTGAAAAGAAAATGAAATTAAGCTGAAATAAGCTAAAAATCATAGTTCTGAGTAAAAAGATGATAAAAATCTCAAAACGAGGCTGCAAAGTGACATTTTCGTAAAACTAGGGAAACTGACGAAGTGCTAACACCTAGGTGCTAGAAATCAGGAAATTAGACAATTTGAGTGTTTTTAACCCCTCAAGTTTTGGGAAACGATTCATGCACGACACTAAACCCTTATACACTATAAAAGGACCTCTCTCACTTAGATTTAGATATTCCTAGACACCCATAAGCACATAAAGGCCGGAGAGAGAGAGAGAGAGAGAGATAATCAACAGGAGAAGAAGAGCTTGGAAGCCGTTTTCAGTATTCTATTCCTTTCTCCTTCCTTTATCTCTTTTGTTTTTTTATCCTAACATAATGTTCTTATTGTTTATCCTTGTATATATATTATTTTAGGTTTTTTTTTTCTAATAGTTTGAGGGTAATTTTAAAGCCCTAGACATAAATGATTTCTGAATTTTTTAGATTTTATAAATATTAATTATTTATTCAAAATTGCTTTGTTCTTCTATTATTATTTGTTCATAATTTCTATTTTGCTTTGTTTTGGGTGTACAACTAATTGAACTTGATAGGAATCTATTACTAGATTAGATCCGTAATTGTCTTATTAGTCTTTTTGTTAGTAATAAATCATGATTAATTGATTAGTTCTGATGAAGAGCATACTCTAGGTTAAAAATAATCCGAGCTTGTGTGATTGTTACGTAGAATCAATCTATCTTTCTTTACTTAATACATTGATTAGATTAAATCTAGAAAGCTTGGTTTAGGTTGTCTAATTTATAGGATCTGGATGAAGAGAATGTTTTGTATAGTAAAAATCTATGGAGACATTGGAATAGTACGAGCTTTTGTGCTATCTACGGTTGGTAACTTTGATGAGTAATTAATTATAAGGTTTGGTAATTGACCTAATATGATTGTCTAGTGGTGGAGAATGATCCTTTAACCTGTTTTATTTTATTGTTTTTGTTATTTCATTTATTTTAACTTTTGTTTCATTACTATAAAAAATCCATAAAAATAATAAGATTAATAGCTTAGCAATAACACCAATTCTCATGGGATCGGCCTTTTTGGCCATTGAACTAGGTTTTCTATGATAGTTATAGGAGGTATATAAATTATTAATTTGATTGCATTGACGACTGCTATCGAGAGGAATTGGTGGCAGCCAAGGGGTAGAATTGGTCAGGCACCCCCACGAGAGAGCCTCACCCTATGGCGGTGAGGACCCCTGGTGGCTAGCAGCGGCACTGGTGATCAAAACTCCTTACCGGAGGTGTTAATTTATGGGGCCTCGATCTCCTTCCACACGGCAACTCTGGCAACGAGGGTAGGTGACAAGATTTGGCCGGATGTCCTCTTGCTTGTGGGCAACCGCGACAGCGGGATGGAGGCTCCAAATTCTTCTTTTTCTCGAAGACCAAAGAGGGTTCGTCAGAGGGTAAGAGCCTGGGGGTTAGGGAGAGAGCCGGGGAAAGGTTAGGGGTTTGGACAGATTTTTGGGGTTTCTCTCCAAGTGTCACGAGCTAGGAGGGTTATGGGCTATTTCGGGTTTTCTAATAAGTCCCAGCTCCTTAATTTCTCTCAAAACAGCCACTAAAATTTGCTGAAAAGTCTCCCCGTGTTTGCCAACAAATCCTCGGCATGAAAACTCTCATAAATAGGTTTAATCGAATTTCAAAATTTAATCTCATTTTCAACCAAATTTAGTTGATTTTAATTCCAAATTTATGAAAAATTATTATAATACCCTTAAATTAAAAGTGAAATTTGTAAGTCACAAAACAAATTTCATTGTGACTAAAATGATGTCACTAAATGGTGATTTTATTTTTTATTTTTTGTATTGTTACAATGAAATTAAAACATAGGATCAAATAAAATGCATATATATACGTGTATAACACAAATAAGAAGAGCTTATGCTCAGACATCTTTTGGAAAAATCACGGTATCCAAATTATTAGTAACATACATATCTAAACCATTTCAGATAAAGAACTCACAATATCCATATAATTTCCGATCAGGCCGAACTCAAACTATTGAATGACTATTGCCACGGATATCTAAACCAACTTTAATTAGGTCTTACATGAATGGTGTGCAAACGATGTTATTGGAAGTTAAAAGACATGTGCTGTCACACATGCGATGTCACATACTTAACACTTGTACAATCGGTACATAATAAGATTCTATACCTTAATTGTTCAATATTAAATAATGGGATACAGATTGAACTAAAGGAGGGTATGTCAACAAATTAAGAAATATCAAGCCATGACAAATGATAACATCATATTTGATTATTGTATAGTTAGTTTAATAGTAAATCTAGACAGACTAGCATACTATATGTAATATATT
This sequence comes from Trema orientale, assembly GCA_002914845.1. NCBI lineage: Eukaryota > Viridiplantae > Streptophyta > Magnoliopsida > Rosales > Cannabaceae > Trema > Trema orientale. Next base: position 39,798 of record JXTC01000348.1, read on the forward strand.
AATCTAATAGCTGACATACTTTGTGTGATTAGTACAATACACATATATGATTACAATAACGATTAAAATATAGGGAGGTGGTAGCTCTAGGGCATAGTATTGCGTGTCGTAGGGCATGGCCGGTCGGGTGGCCCACGCAGCTTTTTGTGTGGGGCCTCCAATTTTTTGTTAGTTTCTGAGCAGACAAAAGCAGAGAAGCTTCTTATCCTCCCTCTGGGTTTTCACACAATGCCTTACACATAGAATCTCTCCAAAAGCCAAAGCGTACCATGCCCACATACCCTTATGATATTACCACTAATATTCTTTCTAACTTTACCCTCGCTTTTATAAAGTTATTACCATATCTACCACACTTCAATCACTTCTTTATGGCAAATCCAAAGGGTAATTTAATCTCTTTGGTCCCCCCAACAGTGGCTTATTTAATCCAATGTCGTACAACCCATTTTAGTTCACGTTCTACAGTTTTGTTCTCTTCTAGCTCACTAAACTCTATCTCTTAGTACAACAATGGCTCCCATGAGTCTTCCCCCTGGTTTCAGGTTCCACCCAACAGATGAAGAGCTCGTAGCTTACTATCTAGATCGGAAAATCACAGGTCAGACGATTGAGCTCGAAATTATCCCAGAAGTTGACCTCTACAAATGCGAGCCATGGGATTTACCAGGTATATATGTATTTATCAGTTGTTTTTTTTTTTTCTTTTTTGGTTCTTTTTTTCCTTTAATGAATAAGATCTCTAAGAGAAAGAGTTGTAAAATTAACTACTTCTAGACATATCCAACTAAATTAACACTCGATAAACTTGTATATACATTTTTATATTTAGTTGACATATATATACATATATTATGAACTGTAGACAAGTCGTATTTGCCGAGCAAAGACATGGAGTGGTATTTTTACAGTCCGAGGGACCGGAAGTACCCCAACGGGTCAAGAACAAACCGGGCAACGAGGGCCGGTTATTGGAAGGCGACCGGGAAAGACCGGCCAGTTCACTCTCAGCGGCGTCCGGTGGGGATGAAGAAGACCTTGGTTTATTACAGAGGAAGAGCTCCACATGGCATCAGGACTAACTGGGTTATGCATGAGTATCGCCTTGTTGACGACTCTCTTTGTGGCACTGTTTCCTCAACTTTAAAGGTAATACGAATGTTACACTTTTTTTTTTCCTCTCAATATCAAAGTTTCAAAAAAGAGAGTATGAAGTGTTATTATAGTACTGTTTGATTAAATTCAGGCTTACTTGGCGGCTTATTTCCTTCAATAAATTCAGCAATAAAGCAATATATTCATTGGAGTTAGCCACTGAAAGCAAACAATAAAGCGATATCTATTAATCCTTAATTATAGGTGGAGTAGTATAATGATAATTGTAATTCGTATCTACAAATTTAGGATATAGAAATATAGGCAGAGAGAGAGATTAGGGTTTTGACTAGATGATATATATATATATATTATATGGTCATCTAGCTGATCCTATATATTTCCTGGATCTTCGGACTCGTCATTATTGTAAATATTGTTTCCTACACTCAGAAGAAACAAAAAAGAGTAAAAAACAAAGAATAAGAAATTATTGATCTTCGAATTAATTCATGGTGTCTAGTAATATTTGTGTGTCCTTGAGGATGAGCTAACTCACATTGGGCCTTTTATAGGCATATATACGTACAGATATACAAATAATGTGTCCGTGCAGCTTTGGAGATCTTTCACTTCTCTCATGTCATGGATCTGTGACCTTTATGCTATATCAGACTCAAAACTATTGCAAACTTCTTTTGTTTTCGTTCTTTTTTTTTTTTTCTCAAGCTCCTTTAATTGTCTTCTTTACCATTGAAAAAGAAATAGCTTATCAACATGCATGATGATGATGAAAGAGTCTTTGGTTCTAGGCTTTAGGCGTACTTCCTATAAACCTTTTATTCAGACTTTGGTTTCATATATTTCGGCTTCTTTTTCTTTTCTGTTTTTTTCCTCCCTCTTTTTGTCTAGAATTACTTTAGTGGATCCTTATTTCTTACTTCTTACATGAACATGAAAAGAATTCAAAATGGATGACAAAAGATCTTAATAATAATAAAGTGGTTTTAAAATATATTCTCAGGATTCTTATGCACTGTGCCGAGTCTTCAAGAAAACAATACAAATACCAAAATGTAACAAAGAAGAAAAGACTAACAATGGTATTAGTGGGAGAAAAGAAAAGGAATCAGAAGCTATAGTAAACGAATCTACTACCATTGATCATCAGATTCCAAGAGGACTAGAGAATGAAGATGAAAATTTCTGCAATGACTATTATCCCAACAAATTTCTCTCGGAAACCTCTTCGTCGGATCTCACTCAAGGGACCCCAACCGAAACTGGCGTTGGGGAAGATTTTCAGGCTCCATTTGCTTCAGATAATGAAGCTAATAGTGCTGCAGATTTGTACTCTCTTGGTATCGATTGTTCCTCAAATGTTGTCCAGGTATGTATAAGTTATATGTTACAGTTTGTAATCAATTTGCAGCAAACGTCGTTGACGCACCGAACACTAGAGAAAAAGTATTAATTTAATGATCATATAATTAATTTTCACTAGCTAATTAAGAGGGAAAATAATTATGGTGATGATTATTAACAGGAATCTTCTTCTCTGTCTTTGTTTTTAGATTTGAGGGGGGAAAAGAAAAGGTGAAGACATAATTACCTCCTTTGCCAACACTACATTTTCAGCAATAAGATTCTTCTTTAGTAATACTGCTTTATCATCACTTAAGGGCTTCGTGTTCACACCTCTTTAGGGTTCATATAATTCAAAATGTATATACAACATAGTAACTTATAATTTGGAGAACATACTTGTCATTGCATAAACAAAATCATATTCATCATCATGATGCGACCACGTTCAAACACACGAAAACAATATAGCATGATTGATTGGTCAATAGGAGTTGGAAAATGTGGCCCACAAAACATGCCCTTTGAGTTGCCTTTTTGATCTTAAAGTATAAAAAGTTTTTGCTAGTGATGAAACTCACCTTCTTTAATTCCTAAAGCTTCCTCTTCTTATAAAAAAATCAATTACACTACTGACTCAAATGGCTTTCTTCACCGTCTTCTATAACTTCTTTTTGACTGACTCACACATCTTTCTCCTCCTCTTTTTCCTCACAAGTGCTCCGCTTTGTAGCTCGGTCACCATCTCTCTTAATGATCACATTGTCTTTTTTTCAGAAAACTATTTTTCCTGATTTGCTCATTTTAAACAATGTAAGAAAGATAAAATATATATATTTAAAAAAAAAACTTGTTTTTCCTTCCTAATAATAGTAAAAAGAAAGAAAACCTAAATTATTAATTGCACCATGTGTGGAAAACGACTTTANAAAAAATATATTACACTAATATTTCTTTTTTAATATTTTATTTGTAATTGTAGGAAATGCAGATGCCAAGCTATGAAAGCCTTCATTATCAACTGGCTTACCCACCCTTAGAACTGGAAGACTTCCCACAGATCAACTTAGCAGAGATGAAGCTAATGAAGCACGAAATGACGGAAGAATGCATGTCGTACGACAAGCTCAAAGACTACATGAATGGAACAGTGGAAGAGATTTTCTCTTTATGTTCCTCTCAGGACAACCCCATTAATGCTCTCTCCATGCAAGAAAATTAATAAGACACACGTACACTTCACTGACCCTCATATGACTTCACAATTATATATTATCTTATATACTATGATTTATTGACACAAAAGCGAGAAATCAAATTGTATCGGGGCTGAATTGATAACCAAATAATGGTCGTTGTTTATATTGCAAGCCATCATATTATAAGGCCTATATACGTATAGTGTATTCTTCAACATACAATGTTGAGTAGTCAAAGGTATACAATCAAGAAAGTTTTTTTTTTTTTTCCCCTTCTGTTTCTTTTCCTTCTTGAATTTTCTGTGTATTGGTTTTATTGGATTTTGTAATTGGTGGTGAGAAATGGTCATTTTTGAAATGAAAATGGATAAACTTACTATTGCAACAAATTTTTGTTTTTTTTTTTAATTTTTAATTTATTCTATGACTTCATATTTTGTACCTCTTCTCTTTTTTTCCCGTCCTTTTTTTAAGGTAAATCTGTTATTACCAATAGGGTGATTTGATACCACCTATATGGAAGAGATACCCGATACCACCCGACAAAGTCACTATTTGGCCCCACAAATTTCAATAAATGAAGAAAAAAATTAATAAATTAATGGATTCTAACCACTTAAAGCAAGTAAATGTAACATGTTTCTGTTTAATAACCAAAAAGTGACAAAATAAAATGGTAATAAAAATACTACAAGAAATAACTAATGTAAAAACCCAATTTTTGGAAGGGTAAAATTAGAATTTCACCAATTTTCGAATTTAAAAATTTGAGGGATTAATTTGCAAAAGTTTTGTGTAGAGGGACCAGATTACAAATATTCAGGGGACTCTTTTGCAAGAAATTTGAAATTTGGCGACTTATGTGCAACTTTGAAAAATTGCACTGCCCCATACACCTTGAGCCACCTGCCCCCTTCTTCCCAGATTTCCCTCTCTCTCTTCTCTCTCTTCTTTCTCTCTCCCAGCCGATCTCCTTCTTCTCTCTCTCGGATCACCCACGGCCGAAGCAAGGAGGAGCCGCTCCGGTCACCCTCCACCGCCCCGACCATCCGGCGTCGACCCGCCGTGCAGCAACGCAGCTCCGCCGGCCACCAGCCGCCGCCGCCGATGCCCAGGTCACCGGAGAAAGCCATAAGGTTGAAGCTTTTTCGGTTTTTTCGTCGCCGGCGAAGATTCCGGCTACCATTTGACTCCAAACTGGTCCAGTTGGATTCATATCGTCGCAAGGATCGTCAAGGTATATATATCTCAACCCCATACTATCCAGATCAAAATTTGCTATTTTTGGATATTTTGAGTTTAAGATTGACTTTTTAATCCGGCCGTTGGATTGTGTTTTTGACCTCATTTTTGAAATGTACTCGGAAAATGGAGAAGTTTGATATATATATTGTGTTGTTTGGTGATCGACACAAAAATCGCGATCGAATGGTCAAGATTTTGTCTCGTTTTGCGTGCCATCGGCCCGGAGTGGATCTGGACCTGAATTGGATAATTTGGGTGTCTAACCTAGCTATTTTGGATGCTAGGAATTCAACGAAGAGGTCCGTTCGTGGAATTGAAGCTCCGGTGAGAAGTTAGTTTTTCGCAAGAAGACGATCAAGGGCTCGGAATTGGTTCCCGACCCTCCGGGCGATCGTCAATGATGCCTCGAGGACTCAATAGCATGGTATCGCTGTTTCGGTCGAGATAGGGGTTCAGTTACCTTCGTTTTATACCATTTTTGAGTTAAAACTGTTGGGATTTTTGTCCTAAAAAGTATATTTTCAATTATACCCTTTGAGTATGAACAACTTTCTCTTATATGCAATTATGATATTTGCTAGATTAAACTATCTTAGTTGTATAGTTTATTTATCTGAAAAAGATTCCATGACTTTGTTTGTGTATAAAGAAACAAACATGATTAAGTGTTAATTATG
>JXTC01000348.1:46055-125956 GCA_002914845.1 Trema orientale
GAGGGAAAGAGAGAGAGGGATTTCGGCCAACACAAGGCTGAGAGAGGAGAGAAAAAGTTTCTTGCAATCTCAAGGTCTCATCTCACATCCTGGTGTTCCATAAGATCAAGAAGGTGTTCTTGATCGTTCTCCGACGAAGGTTTCGACTTGGTGCCCACTCACCTCTTCAACCAAGAGCGAGAGGATAGGCAAGAAGATCTAGGGTTGGAGGTTTGATCACCATCAACAGGGAGATCAAGAAGGAGCACGCCACAAGAGGTAAACCCTAATCCCATCTCTAGGGTTTATGCATCTAGATTTGATTTATGTTATACATGATCCTGTATATGATATGTGCATGTAATATGGTTATGAAAATTGTTTTCATGTAAAAAATTTTTAAACCTAAATCCGCTAATTATTCCGCTACATTCATGATGTGATCATGTGATTTTCCATAGTTAGCATGCATGTATGTTTTTGCCCTAAGTGTTAGGCAATTCCAGCAAAAACTTATTTTCTTCAATATATGAGAACAAGTATATTTTTAATTATTTGAATCATATGTGATGGAATCTGGTTGTATGATATACACTGTACTGCTCTGAAAATTTGCTGTGTACAGGTTATTTTGGGTATATCAAAATAGAGCCGTTATGCTGCCCGTTTTTCTGTAAAATCTTATTATGCATGTTTTACTGAAAAACTAGAGTACGGTAGTTTTCACACTTCAGTTCTGCAATGCACGTGTTATAGGATCATACATGAGCACCGTGTTAGCATCGGGGGTTTAGAGTGCGGTGCTGCGTGCCCTACCGTCGGTGTAAGGTCTGTAAACCCACGTGAGGTTTTGTTACTTCTGATTACATCCCCATTTGGCAAGCGTAGCTAATTCGGTTGTCCCTCCAGGTTTGGTAGGTGACACATGGGTGTCCCCTCCGGATATCGGCTTAGGTTGACGGCAGCCTGTTAGGCACATTTAGTGTCATCATCATGGTTTTCCACTGATGAGAGGATGTGAGCTCATGAGTATAGGTTGATTTGTGTCATGTGCAGATGGATTGATGGTTTCGATTACACTGTTTTATATATATGGATTTCCGATTTGGATTATATGTATATGTGTGAGTATGTTTTGGATTTGAATGTACCGTGCAGAAATTTTCCATCACTGAAATGTTTTCGATCGAGGTAATTATTTTTCCTATTGGGCATTTTAAGCTCACCCCCCTACCTTCCTCCTCAGGTGGTGTTCAGTGCGATCTTGGTGATCAAGAGGAGTAAGAGGCCATCTTGACTGTAGTTTGCTTTCTTGGTAATGCTAGAAGTCTATTGTTGTGGTGTTGGACTATTTGGATTTTATATTAGCATTGAACCAAGATTACTACTTTCTATTTTGTCTGTGAACTTATGTATGCTATCCTGATATTGGACAATTATTGTGGATGATGATGATGCTTCGACTGATATTTGATTTCACATTTTTCAATTATTATTCGGTCTATGTTTAATGGTGTATACGAACTGTGGGAGAGGTTCACGGGATGAAATTCCAAGGATTTTACTTAAACGGACCATTTTATAAAACTAAAACTTTTTAGACACTTTTCAAATAAATCAAAGAATTTTCCATCTTTGTGAAATTCCCCATCTGCCACTGGCCCGGGTTTTGGGTTGTGACAGAAATTGTAGTATCAGAGCTTTATGTTTAACAGCTCGAACGTATCACCATTAAACTAGATTGAAGTTATTTTTATAGCAAGCATGCATTATTATCTCATTAACAGTTTGGCATATTATTTCAGACTTATAGAATGCCTCCTTGAAGAGTTCAGAGGCATCAGCCAGATGCTGAATCTCCTCAACGTCCGGATCTCTCTTATCTGATCGATGTAATGCATCAGGTGTTTATCCAGATGAGTAATCCAGACTATCAGCCTCTAGCTCCGAGGGCACCTCAGCTAGATCAGTAAGATTACCTCCAGTGATTTATACGCCTCCAGGCAAGGCAGTTTGATGGTAGACTAGATCCTCTCGCGGCAATTGCTTGGTTGCGTGAGATGGAAAGGCATTTTCGGTCCTTTGGTACTCCGGTGGAGTTTTGGGCAATCTTTGATGTTACTCATTTGACGGGGAGTGCCATTCACTGGTGAGAGACTGTAGAGCGAATGCAGAATATTATAGGTTTGACTTAGGAAGACTTTGAGCGGATTTTCAAGGCTCAGTATGCCAATGAGGATCAATAGGACGAGATTATAAATCAGTTTGAGACCTTGGTCCAAGGTAACAGAACAGTGAATGAGTACTTGATTGAGTTCACTGAGTTGGCAAGTGTTGCTCTTGACCTAGGTACGAGTGAGAATTCCCGAGTTGCTAAATTCAGGAGTCGTCTGAATCGGAACATTTTCAACAGGATTGGCACTCAGACTTTCCATACTCTCCCTGAGATTGCAATAGTTGCCCAGCAGGCAGAAGCTATTGAGAATGGATTTGATTCCAGTTTGAACCAGCGGAGAGGTAATGATAGGAAAGCCACCAGAAGGAACCAGAGGCAGTGGTCAGCTCAGGGTACTCCGAACAGTGGGAGCTCAAACAGCAGTGGTTCTTCAGGGGGTGGCAGAGGCAGTCCTTATAGAGGATGTTTTGTGTGTGGCCAGCAGGGTCACTGGAAGAAGGAGTGTCCTACTCGTCTGCAGAAATCTCTGCTTTCTCAAAGAGGACCGCAGAGGAGCCAGTCAGGTTCTATTCCTTATCAGAACACTCAGGCATGGCAGCAACAGGGTGCTTCGCAGACTTTTACTTCCCCACAGCCTTATCAGCATCAGTACCGCCCTCAGGGTTACACTCAGAACTTTTAGACTCCTCAGTCCTCAGAGAGTCAGAGTGGGTGTAGTTATGGCAGTAGTGGTCCAGGACCCAGCAGCAGCCGTTCTGGTCAGGGGAGAGGTAACAAGGGGAAAGGAAAGGTGACTGGCCAAGCCTATGCTCTTACTGGAGCCGACGACACTTAGGATCGCACCGGCCGAGGTGTTGTTGACGGTATGATCCTTATTTCATACTCTTGGGAATATGTTTTATTTGATACTAGTGCATTCCATTTATTCATATCATTGTTGTTTGCTCAACTGTTGGGGTTAGAATTTTCTGATTTGGATTATGTATTGACGTTGGGTACACCTATGGGAGGAGTAGACGATGTGTCTAGCATGTGTAAGTCTTGTTGGGTTATGGTTGGTGATGGAAAGTTACTTGCTGATTTGATTATGTTACCGATGGGGCAGTATGGCATAATACTCGGTATGGATTGGTTGTCGAAATATCGAGCCGTTGTGGACTGTTATACGAAGCGAGTGACTCTTTTTCCTAGTGATGGACACCCCATTATCTATCAAGCTAGAATGAGTCCGTTGGAGCCTAGTCATGTTCTAAAAGCATGCTTGGGTGGAAGGAAGAAACTCGAGTGTTATGGGAACTTATTTGCCATTGATGGTGAGGTGAGGACAGACGATCAAGACCTATGGATTCCAGTGGTGAGTGAGTATTCAGAGGTGTTTCCTGAAGACTTACCGAGATTACCACCTGATAGGGAGATCGATTTCTGTATTGAACTAGTTCCTGGAGCTCGGCCAGTTTCTATTCCAGCCTATCACATGGCACCTGCTGAGATGGAAGAACTAAGAGAACAATTGGATGATCTGCTTTCCAAGGGCTTTATTCGCAGTAGCACTTCTCCTTGGGGTGCTCCCATTTTATTTGCGAAGAAAGCTGATGGTTCGTTGAGACTTTGTGTGGACTACAGGAAGTTGAACCAGTTGACAGTGAAGAACAAGTATCCTTTGCCAAGGATAGATGAGTTGTTTGATCAACTCAGTGGTTCAAGATTCTTCTCTAAGATTGATTTGAGATCTGGTTATCATCAGTTGAAGATAAGAGATGATGATATATCTAAGACAGTATTCAAAACCCGTTATGGTCACTTTGAGTTTCTAGTGATGCCATTTGGTTTATCGAATGCACCTACAGCCTTTATAGATCTCATGAATCGGATTTTTAGGCCATATTTGGATCATTTTATAGTTGTGTTTATCGAGGACATCCTGGTGTATTCTAAGACTCGAGAAGAGCATGCCGAATATCTGGGGATAGTACTCAAGACCTTGAGAGATCATCAGTTGTATGCCAAGAAATCAAAGTGTGACTTTTGGATATCAGAAGTGAAGTTCTTGGGTCATGTGATTTCTCATGGGGGTATTTCAGTCGATCCCGCTAAGATAGAAGCTATTTTGGAGTGGGAAAGACCGAGAAATATGACGGAGGTACGTAGTTTCCTCGGTTTAGTAGGCTACTACCGTCGTTTTGTGCAAGATTTCTCGAGAATTGCTTTGCCTTTGACCAAGTTAACCAGGAAGGACGTCAAGTTTGCTTGGGATCACGAAAGTGAAGAAGCTTTTATCAGGTTGAAGCAGAACTTAACCACCGCACCTGTTCTTACTATTCTTGACAGTAACGAGCCTTATGTGGTGTATACCGATGCTTCGAAGACGGGTTTGGGATGTGTCTTGATACAGAATAGTCGAGTTGTGGCTTATGCTTCTCATCAGTTGAAGCCACATGAGAGGAACTATCCCACCAATGATCTGGAACTTGCAGCAGTGATCTTTGCATTGAAGATTTGGAGATGTTACTTGTATGGTGTGAAGTTCGACATATTCTCCGATCATAAGAGTTTGAAGTATCTCTTTACCCAGAAGGATCTGAACATGAGACAACGAAGATAGGTTGAATATATGAAGGATTATAACTTCGACCTACAGTATCATCCTGGTAAGGCCAACGTTGTAGCCGATGCACTAAGTAGGAAGCCTCATGGTGTACTAACTGCACTAGCGTTTAAAGATTGGAAGAACTCAGTTATAATTAGCGACTATAACTTGCAGTACTTCGAGAATGAAGGAGTTGCTTGCCTAAGCAACATTATGATTTCACCATCTCTTCTCCAGACTGTCCAGCAGAGTCAGTGGCAAGACAGGGAGTTGAGAACAACCTAGAACCGACTTCAGAATGGTGAACAGTTAGATGGTTGGAGCACTAACAGAGAAGGGTTCTTGCTTTTTAATGGGAAGTTGGCTATAGCTCATGACCCTAATCTTCGAGAGACCATTTTAACTGAAGCTCACAAATCAAGGTTTACAGTATATCCGGGTAGTACTAAGATGTACCGGGACTTAAAATGACAGTATTGGTGGAAAGGTATGAAAAAGGATGTGGCTACTTTTGTGGCTAAGTGTTTGACTTGTCAGCAAGTCAAGGCTGAACACCAGAGACCAGCTGGATTACTTCAGCCATTACCCATTCCGGAGTGGAAGTGGGACAAGATCACAATAGACTTCGTGACCAGTTTGCCGAAGACCTTGGGGAAGAGCGATGCAATTTGGGTGACAGTCGATCGGTTGACGAAAAGTGCTCACTTTATACCGATCCAGATTGACTATTCTCTCACTAAGCTCAGTAAACTATATGTGGAGAACATCATACGCTTCCATGGTGTGCCTTCAAGCATAGTTTCTGAGAGAGATCCAAGGTTTACTTCCAAGTTTTGGAGAGCCTTACAGAAAGCGTTTGGTACGCAGTTAGATATCAGTATAGCTCATCATCCCGAGACAGATGGCCAATCTGAAAGAACCATTCAGATTCTTGAGGACATGCTATGTTGTTGCATACTGGATTTTGGTGGGAACTGGGATAATCATCTTCCTTTAGTGGAATTTGCTTACAATAATAGTTACCAGACCAGTGTGGGCATGGCTCCATATGAAGTACCGTATGGGAGGCCGTGTAGATCGCCTTTGTATTGGGCAGAACTAGAAGAGCATGTTACTCTTGGACCTGAACTAATTGAGGAGATTACTGAGAAGATCAAGGATATCCAAGAGAGACTCAAGGAGGTCCAGAGTCGCCAGAAGAGTTATGCTGACCCTAAGAGACGTGAGGTAGAGTTCGATACTGGTGATTCCGTGTTCTTGAAAGTGACTTCAAGGCGTGGTGTTACAAGATTCAGAGTTAAGGGTAAGCTTGCTCCAAGGTATATTGGTCCTTTTGAGATCACTGAGAGAATTGGACCAGTGGCGTATCGCTTGAATCTACCTGCACAGTTGGGTCATGTGCATAATGTGTTTCATGTGTCGATGCTGAAGAAGTACACACCGGACTTATCTTACGTTATTCAGTACGTAAACGTACCGATCCAAGAAGATGTGTCCTATGAAGAGCAGCCTGTTCGCTTGTTGGCTAGAGAGTTGAAGGTGCTTCACAACAGAGAGATTCCACTTGTCAAGGTGCTTTAGGAACATCACAAAGAAGACGAGGCTACTTAGGAACTCGAGACAGAGATGTACGAGAAGTACCCTCACTTGTTCAACTTTCAGTTAGAAGTTGTATTGTGATGTAAACCTTGACCTGTACTTTTGAATTTTGGGACGAAATTCTTATAAGGAAGGGAGAATGCAAAAACCCAATTTTTGGGAGGGTAAAATTGGAATTTCACCAATTTTTGGATTTAAAAATTTGAGGGATTAATTTGCAAAGGTTTTGTGTAGAGGGACCAAATTGCAAATATTCGGGGGACTATTTTGCAAGAAATTCAAAATTTGGGGACTTATGTGCAATTTTAGAAAATTGCACTGCCCCATACACCTTGAGCCATGTGCCCCCATCTTCCAGATTTCCCTCTCTCTCATCTCTCTCTTCTTTCTCTCTCTCCCAGCCGATCTCCCTCTTCTCTCTCTCGGATCACCCACGGCCGAAGCAAGGAGGAGCTGCTCCAGCCACCGTCTGCCGCCCTGACCACCCGGCGTCGACCCGCCGTGTAGCAACGCAGCTCCGCCGGCCACCAGCCACCGCCACCGATGCCCAGGTCGCCGAAAAAAGCCATAAGAGCCGTTTGAAGCTTTTTTGGTTTTTTCGTCGCCGGCGAAGATTCCGGCCACCATTTGACTCCAAACTGGTCCCATTGGATTTGTATCATCGCAAGGATCGTCAAGGTATATATATCTCAACCCCATACTGTCCAGATCAAAATTTACTATTTTTGGGTATTTTGAGTTTAAGATTGACTTTTTAATTCGGCCATTGGATTGTGTTTTTGACCTTATTTTTGGAATGTACTCGGAAAATGGAGAAGTTTGATATATATATATTGTATTGTTTTGTAATCGGCATGAAAATCGTGATTGGACGGTCGAGATTTCGCCACATTTTATGTGCCACTGGCCCGGTGTGGGCCTAGGCCTGAATTGGACAATTTATGTGTCTAACCTAGTTATTTTGGGTGCTAGGAATTCAACGAAGATGTCTGTTCGTGGAATTGAAGCTCCAGTGAGAAGTTGGTTTTTCGCAAGAAGACAATCGAGGGCTCGGAATTGGTTCCCGACCCTCCGTGCGATTGTCAACGACGCCTCGAGGACTCAATGGCGTGGTATCGCTGTTTCGGTCGAGGTAGGGGTTCAGTTACCTTCATTTTATACCCTTTTTAAGTTAAAACTTATTTTCTGCAACATATGAGAGCAAGTGTATTTTTAATTATTTGAATCATATGTGATGGAATCTGGTTGTATGATATATACTGTACTGCTATAGGAATTTGCTGTGTGTAAGTTATTTTGGGTATATCAAAATAGGGCCGTTATGCTGCCCATTTTTCTGTAAAATCCTATTATGCATGTTTTACTGAAAAACCAGAGTACGGTAGTTTTTACACTTTAGTTCTGCAATGCACATGTTATAGGATCATACATGAGCACCGTGTTAGCATCGTGGGTTTACAGTGTGGTGCTGCATGCCTCACCGTCGGTGCAAAGTCTGTAAACCCGCACGGGTTTTGTTACTTCTGATTACCTCCCCATTTGGCAGGCGTAGGCAATTCAGTTGCCCCTCCAGGTTTGGTAGGCGACACGTGGGTGTCCCCTCCGGGTATGGGCTTAGGTGTCAGGCAGGCTGTTAGGCACACTTTGTGTCATCATCCTGGTTTTTCACAGATGAGAGGATGTGAGCTCATGGGTATGGGTAGATTTGTGTCATGCGCAGATGGATTGATGGTTTTGATTACACTATTTTATATATATGGATTTCTGGTTTGGATTATATATATATATGTGTGAGTATGTTGTGGATTTAAACTTACTATGCAGAAATTTTTCATCACTGAAATATTTTCGTTCGAGGTAATTATTTTTCCTACTGGGCATTTTATGCTCACCCCCCTTACCTTCCTCCTCAGGTGGTGTTCAGTTCGATCTTGGTGATCAAGAGGAGTAAGAGGCCATCTTGACTGTAGTTCGCTTTCTTTGTAATGCTAGAAGTCTGTTGTTGTGGTGTTGGACTATTTGGATTTTATATTAGCATTGAACCAAGATTACTACTTTCTATTTTGTCTGTGAACTTATGTATGCCATCCTGGTATTGGATAATTATTGTGGATGATGATGATGCTTGGACTGATATTTGATTTCATGTTTTTTAATTATTATTCGGTCTATGTTTGATGGTGTATACGAACTATGGGAGAGGTTCATGGGATAAAATTCCAAGGATTTTACTTAAACGGACCGTTTTATAAAACTAAAACTTTTTAGACACTTTTCAAATAAATCAAGGAATTTCCCATCTTTGTGAAATTCTCCGTCTGCCACTGGCCCGGATTTTGGGTCGTGACAACTAACCCCTAGCAACAACAATATTTGTCATCGCTATTGATTAAATTGTCGTCACTGTAGACAAAGTCGTCGCCGATCCATCGTGGGTATAATAAAAACTAAATTTTTAAAAAGGTATAAAAGTAATTTTGAGCTATGGGTAGTTTGGTAATTTCGAATTTTTGGGATATTTAAATGGAAATATCTGGGTTGTATCTAGACGTAATTAAGTCTAGGTCCATTTGGACATAAATGTAAAGAAAGTTTTAAAGCAAGGACTAAAACGAAATTTTTAAGGGCATAGTTGTGAGAATGTTCAAAAAACTGGGAAAATTTTGAATTTTTAAAACAGTACCCCAAAATACCCCTCAGAAATTAAGTATTGCCATTTCTTAGCCATTAAGTGTCACTTTTAGACCTAATCAGGTCATTTTCTTTCTCTTTCTCTCTAGCTACGGCCTAAAACTCTTAAGTACCTTTCTAGACTTCTCTCAACTCCTCTCAACCATTTCTAAGAGTTTCCAAATGGTAGATGTCAAATTGGAGCTCAAGAAAGTAAGATAGCTCCAAACTAGTCAAGATAGTTCTACTAGTTTTCTTCCTAGGTTTTATTTTCTAATTTCAATTTATCACTTGCTCTCACTTAAATAATGGTTCCTCTAGGTTCTCTTGAATCCTAAAATCAGTTTCAAAGCCTTGAGAATCAATTTGGTGGAGGTAGAAGGCAAGAGCTTCAGCAAAAGCTCAAACTAGTCAAAGTGAGCTCTATGTAGGATTTCAAATTTGTATTTAATTTCTTTTATTTTAGCTCTTAAACCAAATCTATTACTGCTGGAATTGCCTAACACTTAGGACAAAAAATATACATGCATGCAAACTATGGAAAACACACGATCACATCATGAATGCAGCGAAAAAATAGCGGATTTAGGTTTTAAAATTTCTTTTACATGAAAACAGTTTTCATAACCATATTAATGCATATATTATATACAGGATCATGTATAACATAAATCAAATCTAGATGCACAAACCCTAGTGATGGGATTAGGGTTTACCTCTTGTAGCGTGCTCCTTCTTGATCTCCTTGTTGATGGTGATCAAACTTCCAACCCTAGGTCTTCTTGTCTATGCTCTTACTCTTGGTTGATTAAGTGAGTGGGCACCAAGTTGAATCCTTCATTGGAGAACGATTAAGAACACCTTCTTGATCTTAGGGAATACTGGGATATGAGATGAGACTATGAGATGGCAGGAAACTTTTTTCCTCTCTCACTTGGCCTAGGATGGCCGATTTTCTCTCTCCCTCTCCCTTGGTATGCGTGTGACACTATTAGTGTTACTATACAGTTTTTTTTTTTCTCTCATATATCTTATATATATAGGACCCAAAACTGCTAACCCTAGTCCAATAAGGATTGGGCTTGCTCTCTAATTGGGCTTTGGGTGTATTTTTATAAATATGTCCAACTCATGTAACTTAGTTATAAAAATACCAACTTCTGTGTAGAATTATTATTTTATACAGTTTCATGAAACTAATTTCATAAATATCACCAATCAATTAATGAGCTTTATGGAGTTAGACAAGGGACCTAATGGATCCAAATAATCTAAGCTCCAATAATATGATAAATGCATAATAACTCTTATTATGGTATTTATATAAATATTATTAGTAAAGGGAACACTCCACTAAAGACCCAATACTGTACTCTTAGATTAGATGTCATGCCTATTATAGAGATTCAATCAACTAACCTTGATTAACTGATCTATCTAGCACATTCTATACCACATATAGAATCCCAATACAATGCCGTAGTTGGATATGTGAAATTACCATAATACCCCTCCAATACCTGTTTACCTTTAAGTTACCATCTTTCTATCAAAGAATAATGTTGTCGATAATTTTATTCTCAATGGCCATTTAGACAAAATTATCAACCAATTCATAAAGTGAATACTAAGATCGTAGATTTAATTATTCCATGAATCTTGAAAGAACCTAAAGTGGCATTAATGTATAGTGTCCTTAACTATTTGATGTTCCCATCAATTCATAAGTCATAACCTCCAATATGGCAGAGTTCACCTCTAATTTCATAGAGGTTAGTCTTTTAACAAATCAAAAGGCTACAACCCATGAAAGCAAGTCCAGTCAAACGTCAAGAATTAAGATCTACGTGCTAAGAGCTAGTATGTGGTAATATAAGAATTGAGTTACGGCACTCCAATTCTTTATATTGCCTGGTCCAGTTCAATACACATAACTTGTTTATGTTGTATTAGTGTTTCTATTAGAAGTCACATACTTCAATAATTTGAGACACATCATTTCTGTTGAGATAGACAAACACTACAACCTATAATAAATAAAGTATTCTATCTTTATTTACAGATTGTGAACTAATTCATTTAGACTTAGATAAAGAAACAAGTCTTCCCATAATTAAAACTTAATCATGTTTATTTCTTTATACACAATCAAAGTCATGGAATCTTTTTCAGATAAATAAACTATTCAACTAAGATAGTTTAATCTAGCAGATATCATAATTATATATAAGAGAAAGTTGTTTATACTCAAAGGGTATAATTGGAAATATACTTTTTAGGGCAAATATCCCAACAATTACTTGATGAATAATGGTCCTAGGAACTTATATATATAGCTGAAAGTATAGAATTTAAGTACAGAAATAAAATTAGACCTAAAGCCCCAAAATTTACTATTTGTGGATTCAAGTGTTTTCATTATTAGAATAAGTTATCTACACTGGTAATCTGATTTCTTTACCTAGAATGTGTAAGACATTGACCCTTTTATGTATATTACATCCATTTACTTGTTGGTTATGGCTATATACCAGTGCAAAAGTTATTTTAAACTTTGCTTAAACTAAAAAAAAGTTCAAGTGTACTTATGTCATTCTAAGTAATTTTCTTTGAGGTGTATATGTGGGAATTGGCTTGTAAAATATTATTGCAGGTTTAAAACCATGATTTTAATCATGTGGGTGTTAGGGTTTATGCCCTAAAAGCATGTATATTTTGGATATTTACTGAATTAATAAAATGACATTTTTCTATTTGAATTTGTGCATAATTTATATGTCTTTAAATATCAGAAAATTCCTAGTTTATTTATGTGATCACAAATTTAGCATTAAAGTCTTATATATATGAGGATTAAATTTATAGATAATAAACTAAATATAGTCCGTAATAATTAATTAAAGTTTGATATCTTTAATTAAATATTATTAGTACGGTCCATTCACATTGAGAATGTAATAGTCTTATCCAGACTATTGATATGTTGACATCACAATAGAGGTACTTTAAATAATTTGATTATATAGGACTAGACCAGACATAGTTTGAATCTTATATAAATTCTGTTAACTGTTGAGAGTTCAAATAATGTCACTAGATGATTATATGTAAATCAGTCTTAATCCTGAGTCACTACTAGAAAAATGATGTTTAACGTCACGTGAACCACGTCATTTACTGGGTAAAACGACTTGGTTTGTACGGCACGTCATGTGGGAGAAAAACGACATGGTATGTCAAGCTACCACGTCGCTTTTCAAACAGGCGACGTAGCAAATTTTTATACCACGTCGCTTCTGGTAAGAGCGACGTGGAATGTCATTTTGATTGTACCATGTCACTCTAACCAAAAGTGACGTGATAGCCGGTTAAAGTAGCTGGGGCCACTTCTTCTCTCTCGGCCTTGATAGAACCTGAGAGCGCGAAATCGGCTCCTCCGTCGCCACCTTCGAGTTTTCCAGCCAAATCACCACTATTTTGGGTGATTTTTATTGCATTTTCTTCCTTTTGACGAGCCAAACACTTCTTTAGGATTTTCTTCTCAGATTTGTAAGTGTTTGTAGCTGTATTTCTCGGTTCACCGCTGCAAAATCCGACCATTATGTAATTTTTTTTTTGTTTTTCATGTGTATTAGGTTCGTTCTTGATCGGTATTATGGATTCTCTTTTAATTTTTGCTTCAAACATACTATTTTGAGCAATTTAGGTATTTATCCAAATTTTTTTTCTATTTTTCTGAATTTTTAAATTTATTTTTTTAGTTAGTTTGAATTAAAATTTTAGGTTTTAAATTAATTCCTTTACACTAGTAATTATTATATGAGAGGACTTTGTACAATGTATGTTAAGATTTTTCTATATATATTATGTTATAATTTGTGATAATGTGTAATATTTATAATGTTTTATAGTATAGTTAATATAATTTTAGTAATGAATTTGATTATATTATCATAGAGTATTATCAATTTAGAGATAAATATAAAGTTTTGAGACTTAATTAGTAGAATATATAATAAATTTTTAGTTAGTGTTTGGTTTTGATGATTTATGAGTTGAAACTCTTGAATATGGTTAATGCGATTATAATGTGCTTGATTATTATTAATTTAGAGATAATTATATCAATTAGATGCTTGGTTAGTGGGTGAAAGTTTGTATGAAGTATTAGTACCTTAAATGTGAATATATATGAATAATTATATTAATACATTGACATAAAAAATGATACGATTGAGAAATAGTGGTATATGAGCTTGAATTGATTATGGTGTTTAAAATGGTTGTATTGGTGTTTATTTGTAGGGAGGGTTAGTCTATTTATAAGGGGAGGTTTTGTCGAATTTTTTTTAGAAATTTAGATAAGATGGATAGAAATTGAACGACGAAGAATAGATTGACAAAAGCATATGAGGAAGGAGTTGAAGCTTTTTTGACATTTACTATTGAAAATGGTCTTGATCCCAATATGATGCCATGTCCATGTATCAAGTGTGGTAACATGAAAAAAATTGCACTTGGTGACGTAAGAGGACATTTGTGTATGAATGGGATGGATATGTCCTATACAAAGTGGATATGGCATGGGGAAAAGTCACAGAGTGAATATGTTTATCACAAAAGAGCTCGTATAGAAGATGTTTATATGGATTCAGAAGACGATCATCTAGTTGATATGGTTAATGATACCGAAAAACATTTTGTTGATCGTCTAGAGGAATTCGTAAAATTGTTAGAAGATGCTGAAAGCCCTCTTTTTCCTAATTCAAAAGTCACAAAATTGTCATTCTTAGTTAGAATTTTCAATTTAAAAGCTTGGAACGATTAGAGTGACTCTAGTTTATCTCAGTTACTTACATTTCTTAGAGAATCCTTCCAGACAGTAATAACATTCCTTTCTCTACATATGATGTCAAAAAATCATTGCGTGCCTTAGGCATGGAGTACGTAAAGATACATGCATGTCCAAACCATTGCATCTTATACCGAAAAGAGTATATTGAAGCTAAAGCTTGTCCTAAATGCCAACGTTCGAGATGAAAAAATAAAAAGAATAGTAAAGAAGTGAAGGTTGGAATACCGGCTAAAGTCTTGTAGTATATTCTTCTAATACCAAGATTTAAACATTTATTCCAAAATTCTGATCATGCGAAACAATTAATATGGCATAAGGAAGGAAGAATAAAAGATGGCAAGCTTCGGCATCCAGCTGATTCACCATCTTGGAAGAAAGTGGATGAAATACGGTAAAAAATTAGAGAAGATGTTAGAAACCTTCGTCTTGGTCTTTCGGCGGATGGCATTAGCCCTCATAGTTCACTAAGTTCTAATTATAGTTGTTGGCCGGTCATTCTTGCTATTTACAATCTTCCTCCTTGATTATGCATGAAAAGGAGATTTACAATGTTGCCATTACTAATATCAGGAGATAAATAACTTGGCAATGATATTAATGTCTATTTGGCACCTGTTAACTCTGTAAAATTGGAGTTATCTAGTGCTAATTTGCCTTAAGTTTTGCTATGTTCTTATTTATATTAAGTTCTTTCAATTATTTTTCTTGTTGTTTTGATGTTTTACATGTTTATATATATAGAAAATGAAATAAGGGTGTTTGATATGAATTAAGGTGAATTTGTACCTCCCAAATAGGTTTTTCAAACTGTTAGAATCGAAGTTGAAGCTGATACGGTTGTAACGCAATGAAAATAGGGCGACTCAAAGCTCAAACAAAGAAATAGTGCACCCGAGAAACCGAGGCACCAAACTAGCAAAAAAGTGGCGCTACAGCACCAAAAGTGGCGCCACAGGGCCAACTCTCAAGAATTTTTGGCGCCGCAGCACCACCCCCTGCGTCCTGAGTCGATAATTAACAGCTGAGATCAACTTTTTAACGATCCAAAGGTTCAGATTCGGCCTGCCTTAGGTTTGCACAAGCTAAAAGAGGCATGCTGGGATAGAGAGAAAGAGGGATGGAGGCAGCCATGGAAAGAGAGGAAGAAGAGGAAGAAGAAGAAGATTACAAGCTCCAAGCCTTCATTTCTTGATTTCCTCCCCAACATCAACATCATAGTTTGTTTATAGCTTCTTTTCTTTATTTTCTTGTGAGTTTTGCATTGTATTTTTCATATTCAGAGAGTGATATTATTGAGAGCAAAAACCAAGTTTGGAAGAGGAGATTGACAACATCTATAAACATTTTCAAGCTCTTCAAAGAGGGAGAATTCTAAAACTCTTTTCTCTTTGATATTTGTATTTCTTGATTCTATTGTATTGAAATATTATTGTTCTTAAATTATATTATGAACTAAATACTTCATGTCTAGTTTTACTATATGAACCAAACTAGTAACTTGTGTGTATTTATTTCTCTCATCTTTTATTAATCAAATTCATTGTTGAGTTATTTGTTTTACATTGTACTTGTTGCTTCTATTTAATTGATCACTAAATAGATTGTTGAGTGAAACTTTTATGAACTTGGGAAAGATAGAACAACATAAGATTATCTAGTCTGGGGTAAGTTTGCATAGGATAGGAATATACCTATATGATTTGTGCAACCTTTGTGTAAGAATAATTAAACTTAATGAATCTAGTCAATTTATATTAGGAGTAATATATTAGCTTGTCTAGATATTTTCACTTATGTCTTGAAAAAGAGTTTGTGAATACATTCGAATTCTCGGTTGACAACTCTAGTAGATTAATTAGTATAAGAGGGGAATTAGGATATTGTGTGTTTAAAGAATGATTGGGGAATTAGTAAACCTAGACATTTTTCTTATTACTTGCTTTCCTTCATTTTGTATGCTAGTTTAGTTTCTTTGGTTTTATTTCTTAAAAATCTATATTTCGGTTGTTTGGATAAAATTAGGATGGACCAATTTTAATACTTAGCTTAGACTTAGTAATCAATCCTCGTGGGTTCGACACTCTTAACTCCTAAATCTACATTACTTGTGACCATGTGCACTTGCATGGGAGTGTATGAGTATAATTTATAGTTGCATATTTCAACCACCAGTGCCCTTAGTGGATGATTTGCAAACTTTACGGGATGAGGTTGAATGCTACAATTCCTTTAGAAAAGACAACTTTACACTATGAACTATTCTATTATGGACAATCAACGATTTTCCTGCATATGGAAACTTGTTTGGGCGTTGTGTGAAAGGCTATAAAGCATGCCCTATTTGTAGTGAGGACACCTATGCCATAGGATTGAGAAGTGAGAGAAAAGAAGCGTATATAGGTCATCGACGGTTTCTACCTTTAAGTCACCCATTTCGAAAATACACAAAGGCGTTTAATGGTGAAAAAGAATTTAGTGTTGCCTTAGAACTATCGAGTGGTGAGGTGATTTATGAGAAAATTCGTGAACTTAATATTCAGTACAGAAAGCAAAATCGCGACGAGAAACAAATAGACAAACCGAGGAAAAAAGGGGAAAAAAAAGGGGATAAAAAGAAAAAGGATGAAGGAGAAAAGGAATATGAATATTAGAAAAAAAAAGTCGATTTTTTTTAAATTGTAGTATTGGAAATTTTTGTTATTGAGACATAATTTGGATGTGATGCACATAGAGAAAAATATTTGTGATAGTATTATCGAGACTCTTCTTAATATCCCTGGAAAAACAAAAGATGGGATTTCCTCTTGTTTATATGTTCAGGAAATGGGATTGAGGAAAGAGTTAGCTCCGATAATGAGTGATAAATGGGCATATCTACCTCCAGCTTGCTTCAATTTGAATAAGGAAGAGAGACATAAAATGTGTGAGTGCTTGGCAAATCTGAGGGTACCAGAAGGATATTCATCAAATATTCGTAATTTGGTATCAATGAAGGACTTAAGTCTAATTGGACTCAAGTCACATGATTGTCACGTGTTGATGCAACAATTACTCCCAATTGCGATCCGTTCAATTTCACAAAAGCATGTAAGATATGCTATTGCAAGATTATGTTTCTTCTTCAATGCAATCTATAAGAAAACAGTGGATGTTTCAAAGTTAGATGCTTTACAAGAAGAAATTGTCATTGTCCTATGTTTGTTAGAGCAATACTTTCCTCCTTTCTTATTTGATATAATGATGTATTTAACAGTGCATTTAGTTAGAGAAGTTAAATTAGATGGCCTAGTTTACATAAGATGGATGTATCTATTTGAAAGATTAATGAAAATACTGAAAGAGTATGTGAGAAATCGATACCGTCCCGAAGCATGCTTTGTCGAGTGTTACATAGCCGAAGAAGCTATTGAATTTTGTTCAAAATACATTGCTAGTGCAGAGACAATTGGTGTTCCAAAGGCTCGCTACTCTCAAGATGATAAAAGTAGAGGTATAGGTGGTGGCAAACCTATACGTATGGAGGATAAAGATTTACAACTAGCACATAGGAATGTTCTTAAAAATTCATCAGAAGTCCAACAATACATTCAGTAAGTATAATGAAACTTCTCAATTTTAATTAAGTTGAAAGTAAAATTTTATTATACTTAATAATATTTTTGTTCTATTAGAGAGCGTATACAATGGTTAAAAAGCGAGAATCCAATACGAAAAGAGAAGTGGATATAAGATGAACACCACAAAACCTTTACACTTTGGTTACGAAGAAAAGTAAGTTATAATACTAACTAATTATTTGTTGATACTGAATTCTAGTATTCTGACCTATGGATAATTATTAATTAGGTGGACATCGAACAAAGCAAGCGAGGTGATAAAATCCCAGAACAATTGAAGTGGCTTACTCGAGGTCCGACAAATATGCCTATTTTGCACGAATCTTTCGTCGTAAATTGTCGTCGTTTTAACACTAGCTCACGTGATGACATAAGAGTTAATCAAAATAGTGCTATTAGCATTGTGGCTAAAGCCATGCAATTTGCTAGTGCTAAAGACAAGAATCCAGTTTATGGTAACATACCTTACTATGGGGCGATACATGAAATATGGGAGCTCGACTATCTTGCTTTTAGAGTCCCGATTTTTAAATATCAATGGGTGGAAAATAATAATGGGATTAAGCATGATAAGTTGGGATTTATTTTAGTTGATCTTCATAGAGTTGGATATAAAGATGATCCTTTCATTATGGCAACTCAAGCAAGACAAGTGTTTTATGTTGATGATCCATTACAAAAAGAATGGCCTATTATACTTACACATGAACCACGAAATGTCACCATTGATGGTGACTTACTTGATGATGACTCATTTATTGATCTCGAAACTATAGGTATAGAGTTTGGAGAGATGGACACAGTAGATATCGTTACTTCAACATCAGGGTCATATACTTGCAATGACGTCGATGGTATTTGGATAAATATTTGATGATATAATTGTGAGTATCAATTTTCTGCAATAGATAAATATTTGATGATATAAGTTTGACTATTAATTTTATTATGTTTATCTTGTTTAGCATTTCTAACTATTGTGTTTTATTTTCAGATTAATGGCGAGAAGAGATGACAAAGATGATGTCCACAATGAAGAAAATGAAGAGGAAGAAGACATGGACGTATATGAAAAAAAGTCACGAATCGCTTGACTCTGGGCATGAATGGCACATTGTTAGTAGTACCATATAATACAGGGTAATTATCTTCTCTTTAATATTTTTGATAGTTATTGGGATAAATGTACTACATAAATGCATTTATTTATATTATTTTATAAGAGACATTGGATGTTACTAGTGATCAACGTGGTTCATGAAGTGATATACTTTTTGGATCCACTCAGACATCCCCCTCGAAAAGATGTAAGAACTTTCATCAAACTATAAGTATGACCAAAATTATTTAAAATTAAAAACAATATTTAATATAATGTTTTATGCATGGTTGATATGCTTTGATATGGATTTGTTTCATTGAGCCTTTTGATTATTTAACATATCAATTGAGAGATGTGGTAAGAAAAATGGTCCCGATTGGGAGTCCATTAAGGTACATTTTAAATTTTACTAATTTATATTATTGGATTAGATGGATTTGTTTTTGCTCCAAAATATTAATTAAAAACTCAATTGGAATTATAGTGCCCACATCAACTAAATAATGTAGAGTGTGATTTCTACGTGATGCGCCTCATGAGAGAAATAGTCTTGGACGCTAACCTATATGAGTACATTACTACTTCGATATAACTTTATAATTTAACACTTATCTTTATTGTATAAATATACTAATTATCAATACATGATTTGAATATAACTAGTGCACATTTAAATTTGCAGTGTCGTAACAAAGATATGTGCACTATGGATGAGATCAACAAAGTCCAAGAGGAATGGGCCGATGAGCTTATGGAGTATGTATCATGATGAGTGACTCACATTACTAACCTATATCCTTATGTTAGTCTAATTAGGTGACTAGAATTATGATTTCGAGTAGTTTAGATGCTTCATATAGGACTTAGCTATGTGAAAAATGTAATTTGTATATTGAATTGCTGGAATTTGTATGCTGGATTGTTGGTTGTTGATTGCAGGTTATTTTGAGCCATTTTTAGTTCTGGTTTATAATAAATCCAGGGCGTCTGGAGCTCGTTGAGGGGATTCCACGTCGCTTTTATATCAAGCGATGTGGTAGGACACGAAAATGACCAAATATACCACGTCGCTCGATTAAAAGGTGACGTGGTATACCAAGTCGCTTTTCTAGGAAGCGACGTGGTATCCATGACAAGCGATGTGGTAAGCTTCCCATACCATGTCACTTATAAAGCGACGTGGTATTACGGGGACCTACCACGTCATCCGTTTCCACGTCACTCTATAGATACCACGTCGCCCTATAAACGATGTGAAAAATCACTTCTGTAGTAGTGAGTAGTTATAGACTCTTAATTATAATATTATATTCTTTAAAATAGATTGAAATACTTGTATCTTAGGAGCATGATAAAATGAGTAGCTAGAAATATAGCTGAGAGATATGGAATCCATTCTTTCCATTGGGAAGCTAGAAAGATGATTCCCTTGTGTATTGATTTAGGACTTGAACAGTTTGAGTACTTAATTTATAATAGATTTATAAATTAATTGTTCATTGGAGAATCAATGGTACACAAGGATAAAGATGTAATTGGAGAGATAAACGGAACATGACCTAGCTCCAATTATGAATTATCTATCGAGGATTGAACTACATGTAATGATTAAATCGGTGGACTGCTTGCTGTTTTCTGAGTAAATTAATTCTGTAACTTTAAGAGTGTAATTCCAGACTTTTAGTGGAGTAAACTGGAATTAATAAATTAGAAAATTTAATTAATTTTCATAATTTATTAGAGCCTAAATTATAAGTCCATAGGTCCCCAATTCCACCTCTTACAAACACTGTACTGGATATTATACTATTTCTGTTACTGCACACTTTGCTCAGATAAATTATTTGTCTACAATAATTAATAATTAATTAACTAATTAATTTTAAATTAATTAATTTAAATTATGGAGAGATAAGTTTCCTAATTTGTTTAAATTTTGAATTTAAAAATATCTAATTATCAGATAATTAGATAAATAGAGATTGGGAAACTGACTAAAAGTAAAGTACTCTTCCTTGAAGGAGTGAATTATCTGCTAGTATATATATATATATTAATTAGATTAAATAGATATATATATATATATATAAAGTTACGGTTATCTTATAAAAATAAAACGAGTTCACATTTTTTATAAAGATATATATATATATATTAATTTGATTAATATATTACTTATTAAATAGTTTAATAAATATATATATATAAAGAAAACTCTAGCAGAAAAGAGATGAACTACGTATTATTTTCTACAGAGCCTCTATAAACTAGGAAAAAAAAGAAGAGAGTCTTCCTATTCACTGTAGAACAAACTCTTGCAATCTTATGTATTGAAAATATTGCAAGTGCCTAAAGTGTGAGTTTAAGAAATTGTATGCAACCTCACACATTTATCCAGTTCTACTGGAGGCTTGGATTAAAAGATCGTGATTTAGAAGACAGAAAGGCTAGGATCCGCTGATAGGTTATAAAAGGTATTAGATATATTCTCTTTGTATGTTTCTATTTGCTATGAATTAATACTATGCACTCATATAGTCAATTATTTTGAGAAAATTTTTTATTGTTCCTTGGCCAATCTTCTGCCGTGAAAATCGTTTTAAAATCCAAGAATTTATACCAGAGCGGTTATATGAGTATATAATATTAATTATTTGTATGCATGAGTAGGTATTGCATTATTTTTTTATATGTATTTGATGATAAATGGATGAGTTATCATATGATGGATGTATGGTTGATATTTAGTCGTTAATTATATAGTTCCTTAGGTTTTAATCTTTTACAATTTATTTTGATTAGATCAAAATATATAAACTCTAATTTCAGGTATAGACTTTATTGTATTTTTCTTTCTTTTTCCTTGTAATATACAAAAAAGATGATGGAGATATTTCCACTTGGAGTCAACACGATGTCCCAAAGAGCTCACAAAAAAAGAAACAGATCATATATATATATATGTATATATTTTTAAAGTTATATATATATATAAATAAACAAAAAAAAAGTTATAGTTTACACATTAGAAAAAAAAATACTTTTTTATATAATATAATATATATGTGATATATATAACTTAATATATATTATATATATAGTTTACATATAATAAAAAAAAATTGGGCTCAGGCCCAAATGATTATTTAGATAATCATATGGGCTAGGCTATTTTTGTAAAGTATTTACAAAAATATCACCTTTTACAAATCTAATTTGTAAAAATACTAAAAGAAGAAAGGAGGCCCAAGAAGACCGGCAGATAACTTTCGTGTTTGTGTGCCTTTGACTCTTTGTAATTTTATTATTTTATTGGGTTGTAATTTCTTAAGAGACCTTGCCAAATATCATTATTATTTTTTTTATTGTTATATTATATGTGATATGAATAACATGACCATGCATTATAACATACTATTCATTATACCCACTCATAGTCATTTTTGAACGTCATGCATACATGTTATATTCATGCTAAAATAGTTTAGTTAGAATATGACTAATTTAATTAGATTAAATAATTAAATAAGAATAAAAATTGAATAATGTGATTTAAGTTTCATAGTTAAATTTTGGTATTATCACACTTACTTAATTTAGGCTATCCTTATTAATTAGATTAATTAGATTAGCTAAATTATTCTTATAATAATAAATTTAATTTTTTAGAAAATCTAGTAATTTACTGAGGACCAATAAGATTGGACTAATAGTTTAGCCTAGAAAATTATATTAGATAAAACAACTAGGTTAAATTAAACATTAGATGTTTATTAGTAAAAACACATAAGATTTTATGATAATGAGTGGGAGAGGGGTATATGACAATATATCCCACGGTCTCCAATATTAATTAAGCACCGTGAGATTTAATTGGCATCTAGAGACGCTTAGATTTTGTCCTCCCTACAGAAGGTGTCTATTTAACTTAATAGTAAGGCTTAATTTCTAAGAGATACGATTTTAGAATGTACTTCAAAATTGACCTACCCTACGGTGGCAATTTTGAATTAAGTTGTTAGAATCTGAAATAATGGGTCACACTCATGAGGATACAATTAAACTGTTAATAGTATCTTGACCATAAAACGGTAGTTAGTAAATAAAAGAAAATATGAGATATTTTGATGTTTTATTTATTAATTGAGAATGTCTCAATTCAATTAATAATTATGTGACCTATCCTATGACGGCACCTAATTAGAGAAAATTAAATTATCGTAGAATTAGTAAATAAGTTTATATATTTAATTACTTGCATCATGCATCACGTTTATTTCTTCGCATTCTTTGTGATATTTATTTTCAAATATGTTGAATGTTGTTTTATTTATTTAATTTTAGCAAACATATCAACCTCGAATCCCATTATTGCTTTACTCGCAAATGAAAAATTAACTGGAGATAATTTTATTAAGTAGAAAAGTAATATGAATATCGTGCTTGTTAGTAAAGACTACCAGTTTGTGTTTATGGAGGAATGTTTTCTGCAACTCGCTGCTAATGCTAGTGAAAAATGGACTCATGCCAATAATAAAACTCACTGCTACATGTTAGTAAGCACGACCGACGTGCTTAGAGCTAAGCACGAAAAGATGGAGATTGCTTATGAGATAATAAAGTCACTTTAGGCTATGTTTGGTGATGAGTGATTAATTCACTCACAAATCAAGTATCATTCACTCAAATATTTGTAAGTTCTCAAGCATTTTTGGTGATTTGATGTGTTTTTACTTTATTTTTATAGTTCTCTTGAATAAATGAGAACCAAGAAATATTGGTGCCAAATTTGGGTATTTTAACCATTGTAGATGAAAGTGAGTCCGATACGAACGCAACGCAACGACAACCAGGCAAAACGGAGCTAAAACGAAGAAACCCGGGAAGAAAACTGTTCGTGCCGAATTCCAGAGCCGAGAGCGCCGCGGTGCTTGAATAGTATCGCTGCAGCGCTGCCTGAAAACCTGACTTCCCGAGGCTATAGCACCGCGGTGCTACACAGCCTCTGGAAGCGCATTTTTAGCGAGTTTTTAGAGCCAATCTAGACCATTGATGCCTTTTGATCGAATGGTTGACATTCTACCCGGCCTAGGTCACCTTGGAGGCCCTTAAATACACTCTTAACCCTCTATAGCAAGGGTGGACAGTTGGAGAGAAAACACAAGAAAGAGAGCTCAAAATTTCTAGAGAGGAAGGAGCTTGGAGCTAAAATTCTTGGAGAGGATGCTTGAGAGTGTGGCTTGAAGAGATTGAAGCTTTAAGTTCTACCTCCACAAAAGAGTTTTTCTCATCCTCTTTCTCACCCTAGTCTCATTTGAATTTTGTATTTTTTTTTATTATTGAATATATTTGGATATATGAAATTTTTGTTGAGATTAGTATTGGATTCTCCTATGTTCAATTAAATGATATATGCTTGGGATTTGATGTAACTTAAACTTTGATTCTATATCTTGATTTCTAATATGTTCTTTGATATTTTTCTTGAATTTGTTTATACTATTCCATGCTTAATGCTTCTCAACTAATTAGCTACTAGTTGGATGATTTGGTTTCTTGAATTTGGCACTTGAGAGAGGAAATTTTAGAAACAATGATTGGATAGCATAACCTATGATTTTATAGAGTTTGAGAAAACCTATAATTCGTTTGAAGTCATAATCAAAGAACCATTGAACATAATGAATTCTTAATTTCTAGGTTTGGAATAGAGATATTGGAACCGAGATTTAGGAGTGATTTCACTCGGTACTCGAGAGAGGGAGTAGAAATACCTTTGGGTTCTTTGCTTATAAATAGGAATAATTGATTAGAAAAGACATAGTCGATAGTTAGGTGAATTTAATCCCCTAGTACATTTGTACATAGAGCCTCCATATTTTATTTACGTATTTATGTTTATATTTATTTTTATTTAATTATAAATTCATTTAATTTGATTGCCTAGATAAAGTTAGGCCACGATAATTCTGGTACTTAGTGATAGTTTAACACACAATTTCTTGTGGGATCGACAACTCTATACTTATCACTTTATTACTTGATTACGATCCGTGCACTTGCGGTTATTTTATGTATATGCATTTTAGACGTAACATTTGGGCAACAATCTAATCAAGCTCATCATGACTCCATTAAAAAAGCTATGAATGCGAAGATGAAGAGAGGAACTCCAGTGTGAGATCATGTTTTGAACATGATCAATTACTTTGGAGAGGCTGAAGTTCACGGGACTACGATCGATGAACGCACCCAAGTGAGTATGATTCTGGAATCACTCTCACCTTATTTTCTTCAGTTGAAAAGCAACTATGTTATGAACAAGTTGAATTATATGACGACTCAATTGCTCAATGAACTGTAAACCTTAAAATCAATATCGAAAGATAAAGGTAAAGATGGCTTAACAACTATTGCTGAAGCAAATGTTATAGAAGAAAATTCCTCTACCTCTAACAAAAACAAGAAGAGAAAGAGCAAGGATGCCTTTGGGTCTAAGCCTAAAAAGACTAAGAAGATCAACTCCAAGGACAAAAAGCCTAAGGAAAAATATTTTCACTGCGGAGTTGAAGGTCATTGGAAGAGAAACTGTAACAAGTATCTCTCTAAATTGAAAGAGAAGAAGAACAGTAAATATGATTTACTTGTTTTAGAAGCTTGTTTAGTGGAAGAAGATTTATTTGATATATCTCCCTCTATTGTTGATTCAGGAGCCACTAATCATATTTGTTCTTCTTTTCAGATGCTTAATTCTTCAAGGGAGCTTGTCGACGGGGAATTCACGATGGGAGTGGATAATGGAGCTAAAGTTTCGTTAAAAGTAGTGAGAGTCATTCGTCTTCATTTTAGGAATAAATTTTTGTTATTGAACAATGTCTATTTTATTCCCGATTTTCATAGGAATTTGATTTATATGTCAAGACTATTTGAAAAATGTTTGGTATTTTTTTTTTCTTCATAATGAGATTATTATTTTTAGAAATGGTTTAAATATTTGTTCTGCAAAAATAGAGAATGGACTTTATATGTTAAGGTCGGACGAACAATCACTGCTTGATACCAAAATGTTTAAACTAGAATATCCCAAACCTCAAAAGCAAAACGTTTCTCATGACGATGATACATATCTTTGGTATCTTAGATTAGGGTATATCAATCTATAAAAGGATAAACAGACTTATAAAAGATGATCCTTTAAAAGAGCTAAAAGTTGGCACTCTACCAGTTTGTGAATCTTGTCTAGAAAGAAAAATGACTAAGAGACCTTTCTCAGTGAAGGACGATAAGGCCAAAGAACCCCTTGAGCTTGTGCATAGCTATATATATGGTCCATTGAATGTACAAGCAAGAGGCAGTTATGAATATTTCATCACATTTATTGATGATTATTCACGATATGGAGACGTGTACCTAATTCAAAGAAAATCTAAAACATTTGAAAAGTTCAAAGAATTTACAGCAGAAGCTGAAAGGCAATTAGGTAAGTCATTAAAAACTCTTCGATCAGATCGAGGAGGTGAATACCTTGATAATAAATTCAAGGATCACTTGCTGGAGAATGGCATCCTATCCCAACTCACAGCACCTAGAACACCATAATAGAATGGTGTTGCAGAATAGAGAAACTGAACGTATGGTTATATCAATGATGAGCTACTCTTCCCTATCTTTCTTATTCTAGGGTTATGCACTACAAACCACTATTTAAATTTTGAATATAATACCTTCTAAGTCTATCCAAAAGACACTTTTAGAGTTATGGAATGGGTGCAAATCTAGTTTACGTCACATCCGTATATGGGGGTGCCCAACACATGTGTTGAAAAGAAAGACAAGGAAGCTAGAACCACGCATAAAGGTTTGTTTATTTGTTGGTTATCCAAAAGGTACAAGAGGAGGTTTGTTTCATAGTCCTCAAGAGAAAAAAGGTATTTGTATCGACAAATGCCACTTTTCTTGAAACTGACTATATGACAGATTTCGAACCTCGAAGTAAAGTTGTACTAGAGGAATTACTTTCTGATCAGATTAGACCACAACTAACAGCAGTTGTTGAACGACAAAATTATGAGACCATTATTCCAGATTAGAATATCTTGGCAACTCGATGAAGTGGGAGGGTTGTTATACTACTTGCTCACTATAGGGAAGTTGGAGAAGCACATGTTGCTGTTTCCGATAGTAGCCAAGATGACCCATTGACATACAAGCATACAATGGAAGATTTTGATAAGGAAAAATGGCGAGAGGCTATAAACTAAGAAATAGAATCTATGTATTCCAATTCTGTGTGGGAAGTTGTAGATCCAGCTGAAGATGTCAGGTCCATTTGATGTAAATGGATCTATAAGAGAAAAAGAGGTGCAGATGGAAAAGTTGAAACGTTCAAGACTAGGTTAGTGCCAAAAAGTTATACCCAAAAGGAGAGAGTTGATTATGAAGAGACTTTCTCATCAGTAGCCATGCTTAAATCTATATATATCTTCTTATCCATTGCTGCATATTTAGACTATGAAATATAGCTAATGAACGTCAAGATAGCTTTTCTGAATGGTTATCTGGAAGAAAGCATCTATATGGTGCAACCAAAAAGTTTTATAGCTAAAGGCCAAAAGCAGAAAGTCTGCAAGCTACTTAGGTCTATTTATGGACTTAAGCAAGCTTCAAGATCATGGAATCTAAGATTTAATGAGACAATCAAGTCTTATGGTTTCAATCAGAATGTTGATGAACTTTGTGTATACAAGTACATCAAAAAGAAGAAAGTGGTCTTTCTAGTTCTTTTTGTAGATGATATTTTGCTCATTGGGAATAATGTGGAAATATTATCTAATATAAAGAAGTGGCTAGCCAAGCGATTCCAAATGAAAGATTTGGGAGAAGCAAGTTACGTGCCTGGGATCCAGATTATTTGAGATCACAAGAACAGACTTTTGGTACTGTCTCAAGCATCTTATATTGATAAGGTACTCATTTGTTTTTGATGCAAAACTCCAAGAAAGGACAGTTATCTTCTCAACATAGAGTTATCCTTTCCAATGAGCAATGTCTCAAGACGCCTCAAGAGGAAGAGGACATGAGACGAGTACCTTATGCTTTTGCAGTTGGCAGCCTTATATACGCCATCTTGTGTACTAGGCCTAACATATGCTATGTAGTAGGGATAGTCAGTCGTTTTTAATTAAATCCAGGATTAGATCACTAGATAGCAGTAAAGCATATTCTCAAGTATCTTAGGAGAATGAGAAATTATATGCTGGTTTATTCAAGTCAGGACTTGATTCCTATTGGTTGCACTAATTCTGATTTTCAATCAGATAAAGGTACTCGAAAGTCGAAGTCTGGGTCAATGTTCACTCTTGGTGGTATAGCCGTTGTTTGGAAAAGTGTTGAGCAATCCAGCACTACAGATTCTACTATGGAAGTAGAATATATAGCAGCTTGTGAAGCAGCTAAAGAAATAGTTTGGCTCAGAAAGTTCTTTACTGATTTGAAAGTTGTTCCAAATATAGATAAGCCATTGACTTTATACTGTGACAACAGTAGAGCGATGGTGAATTCAAAAGAACCAAGAAGTTACAAGAGAAAAAAGCATATAGAGAGGAAGTATCATCTAATTAAAGAGATAGTACATCGAGGAGATGTGACCGTTATGAAGATAGCATCCAAAAAGAACATTGCTAATCCTTTTACAAAAACGCTTCCAGCAAAGACATATGAGTCACTTGGAGGATTTAGGATTAAGAGACATATCTCACCTGCTTTAAGGCAAGTGGAAGATTGTTAGGGTTTATGCCCTGAAAGCATATATATTTTAGATATTTGCTGAATTAATAAAATGACATTTTTCTATTTGAATTTATGCATAATTTGTATGTATTTGAATATCATAAAATTCCTAGTATATTTATGTGACCACAAATTTAGTATATAAGTCTTATATATATGAGGATTAAATTTATGAAAAATAAACTAAATATGGTCCATAATAATTAATTAAAGTTTGAGATCTTTAATTAAATATTATTAGTGCGGTCCATTAACATTGAGAATATAATAGTCTTATCCAAACTATTAATGTTGACATCACAATAGAAGTACTTTATATAATTTGATTAGATAGGACTGGACCAGATATGATTTGAATCTCACATAAATTTTGTTAACTATTGACAGTTCAAATAATGTCACTAAATGATCATATGTAAATCACTTTTAATCTTGAGTAGGTATAGACTCCTATTTATAACATTATGTTCTTTAACATACTTGTTAAAGTTTGTTTTAAAAACAGATCGAAATACTTGTAGCTTATAGATATGGAATCCATTCCTTCCATTAAGAAGCTAGAAAGATGATTCTCTCATGTATTGATTCAGGACTTGAACCATTTGAGTACTCAATTTATAATAGATTTATAAATTAATTATTCATTGGAGAATCAATGGTACACAAGAATAAAGATGTAATTGGAGAGGTAAACAGAAGATGACCTAACTCCAATTATGAATTATCTATAGAGGATTGAAAAACATGTAATGATTAAATTGATGTACTGCTCGTTGTTTTATGAGTAAATTAGAAAAATTAATTAAAGAGTTTAATTAATTATCATAATTTAATGGAGCTTGAATTACAAGTCCATAGGTCCCCAATTCTACATCTTACAAACAATGTACTTGATTTTACACTATTTCTATTACTGCACACTTTGTCTTGATAAATTGTTTGTCTACAATAATTAATAATTATTATTAATTAATTAATTTAAATTATATAGAGATAAGTTTCCGAATTCGTTTAAATTTTGAATTTAAAAATATATAATATCAGATAATTAGATAAATAGAGATTGAGAAACTGACTAAAAGTGAAACACTCTTCCTTAAAAGAGTGAATTATCTGCTAGTTTATATATATATATTAACTATTTAGATTAAATAGATATATATATTTAAAGTTACAATTTTCTTATTAAAAAAAAAAAACAAGTTCACATTTTTTATAAAGATATAGATATATATTAATTTGATTAATATATTACTTATTAAATAGTTTAATAAATATATATAAATATAAAGAAAACTCTAACAGAAAAGAGATGAACTACGTATTATTTTCTACAGAGCCTCCATAAACTAGAGAGAAAAAGAAGAGAGTCTTCTTATTCTCTGTAGAACAAACTCTTGCAATCTCATGTGTTGAGAATATTGTAAATGCCTAAAGTGTGAGTTTAAGAAATTGTACACAATGCCCACACGTTCATCTAGTTGTGCTTGAGCCTTGGACTGAAAGATCGTGGTTTAGACGACAGAAAAGCTAGGATCCGCTGATATGCTACAAGAAGTATTAGTCTATTCTCTTTGTATGTTTCTATTTGCTATGAATTAATATTATGCATTCATATAGTCAATTATTTTGAGAAAATTTTTGATTGTTCCTAGGCTAATCTTCTGTTGCAAAAATCGTTTTAAAATCTAACAGTGGGAATGTCCTAAAACTAGGGAAGATGCTGTCAAAATATTTTAAAATGAAATGGCACCATTTAGGGGCAAATGGACTAGTTTTTACAAAGTTATATGCCATTTTAGATCAGTCTGTGCTAATGAACTAGAATTCATATTTTATTACTTTTGAACAGTTTTTCAAAGCTAGTTATTGATTCTAAGTACCTTGAGTGATTTGTATGCTTCCAAATCATTTTAAGATCAAGTTTCCTAATTTGGTGAAAGTTTTGATTTCGGTCTTGTTCAGGTATCTTAAGGCATTCTTTTATTAAAATCTGCATCTTGAACAAAAGAAATTCATGATAGGTGATTGGCACACCCGTCTCTAGAGGATACAGTTTCTATTTAGGACACGAGGTAAGTAAAGACTTATAATTGTATCACAAGAACTACATAGAAGAAGTCATTTTATGAAACTTACTTATCCTTAAAAGTTTTTAAATGGCATATGTATGGCACATCTTGCATATAAACTGAGAATTTCTTTACAGAGTATTTGAAAGTAAGTACAATTTTATCAATTTTACAAGATAAGTTTTAATTGAAATTGCTAGTCTGTCAGAGCTGGGTAGGTAAGTCTATTGATGCAGACTCTCCCATTGTAGCTGGACTTACAGATTTTATGATGTGTCTCGTTGAAGCGGGACTTACAGATCTTATGATGTATCTTGTTGAAGCGGGACAATATTAGTATGGTGTGGGATACCCATTCGATGAGGGAAGGTGTTTAAAAAAAAAACCTCATACAATGGTCACACCTTATTTTTACTCTTGGCCAGAGTTTCTGTACAATTTATTGCGGCCTATTGAGTTATGGGACTATAAATGTGTTAAAGGGTCCAACTATGAATATATTTTAAAAGAAATGCATGGACTCAAACGTTCAAGACAGAAAAGTGTACAATGGGAACTTGATGAGAATTTAAAGTATACATAAGCATGCATAGTTTTTACTTACTGAGCTTTAGCTCATTTTAGTCTTGTGATACAGATAAGGGGGCATATTTTCGTGTTAATTAGTTGGTTTTCTGGCTTGCATTTTGTCGCCATGATCATACAGATGTGGATGAGCTTGACTTGTGGGTGACATTTTTGTTTTGAGATATTTTGGTGTAATGTAAATACTACTGCTGATGGCAAAATAGACTGGTGAAAATCCGTTTTATTTATACATTTTGTAAAGACACTTTTAGTAAGTAATGCTTCGCAGTTACTTTGTCTAAAAGTTTTGGAAAGTCTAAATTTGCTTACCTTTTTTCAAAACTAAAGATATAGTTTAAGAAAGAATAATACTTCATAGTTTAACTGTATATGATAATATAGTTAAACTAGGGGTATTAAAAGTATTGGTATCAGAGTAGAGGTTTAATCGTTTCTGAAGACTGCCTAAATGTGCATGATCAAGTGACAAAAAGCTCAGTCAACTAGTAAGTTTTAATTTCTTGTGTTTGCATTAAATTTGATGCCATATTATACGATATGTTATCTTTTTCTTATTGGCTATTATGCTTAGATATAAGTGAAAAGGCAACTGTACAGAGAATCAAGCCAAGGGCTAAGGGTCAAACTAGTGAGAGAATGGGTGATAGGAAGGGTACTATTGAAAATGAGACCAGCAAGGATGTTGTTATAAATCAGTTGACAGAGTTGGTTGAAACATAAACAAGACAATTAGAAAGGCTCATGGAAAGAGCAGAAAGACATAGAGAATAAGTACCACCACAGGCTGCAGCTAGACAAGAAAATTATGAACCAGCTTGTAAGAGGTTTAGAAAGAATAAGCCTCCAGCTTTCAAGGGTGATAATAATCCACTATTGGCAGAAGAGTGGATATAGAGTATTGAGGGTATCTTCGATTACATTAGAATCCCTAATGAGAAGAATGTCTCATGTGCTACTTTTATGTTCCGAATAGATACTAGACACTGGTGGGATTCTATGAAGTCCATTACTGATATTAACAGGCTTATTTAGGAGCAGTTTAAGGAAATACTCTACAGAAAATATTTCAGCAATGCACATAGAATAATGAAAGCTACTGAGTTTGTTAAACTCAAATAGGAAAGTATGTCTGTTAGTGACTACATAAAAAAATTTGAAGAGTTATCTCGATTTGCTCTACACATGGTGAGTAGAAATGAGCTAAAAATAAACCAATGCCTACTAGGGCACAAGACCGGAATTTATAGGGATGTTAAGATACCTGCTCATAAAGATATGCCATATGCTGAAGTTATAGATAAAGCTCTTGAAGCAAAAGAGACTGACCTAAGGGTTATAAAAGCACATGAAATTTGCAAGAACACAAATATGGCAAGGAAAAATATAACCTTTGGAAGAAGATCTCAACCAAGAGTTAGTAAAAATAAAAGAAAGTCACAACAGAATCAAAGAGAAAGACAAGAGCCCTAAAAAAACTAAGCAACGGGCCAACAAACACAATTAGTTACTACTCAGAGGACTGTTTGTCCTAAGTGTGGAAAGACTCATCATAGAGAGTGTTTAATGGGTTCTGATACTTTCTTCTTATGTGAAAAGTGGTGTTTAATAGGTTCTGGTACTTTCTTCTTATGTGGAAAGTAGTGTTTAATGGGTTCTATTGCTTTCTTCTTATATGGAAAGTATTGAGAATATGCCCTAGAAAGTAATTTCTTTGTTTGGTATTTTAAATAATATTTATTAGATTTAAGTATTATCTATTTGTTATTAATAAATTTCATATTAGGTCCTAATTATATACATGTGATGTTTATGATTTCTATTATGCAAACGCCTAAAAGATTCCATGACTAATAATGAGTAATAAAGAATTGTTCGTGTGAAGTACTTACATGTGGGAGACTAAATTCTTTATTTCATTATGTCTAAATAAAGAGTTCATATTCTGCAAATAAAGATGAAATACTTTATTTTGCCATAGAATGTAGTGTTATCCATTTCAACGGGATTGATGAACTCTCCAATTATCGAAGTGTCTGATTTCGGATAGAAACACTAGTGCGTTATAACTGCATTGAACTAGACCATGTGAAAATAGAATTTGAGGTTAAGTACCATAACTCAATCTTCTATCTTTCACTAATCTAACACTATTACAAGATTACCTTAATCCTGGTAATTATTAGACTTACTTTCATGAGTTTTATCTTTTTGACTTACTAAAGGACTAGCTCCAATTATATGGTTTGAACTCTAGTGTCTTGGAAGATAAGATTTGTGAATTGATGAGAACGCCTAAATCCCTATCTCACTAGAATAGTGATACCACACTGTTGGATCCTCAAGGTGCCGCTGGGCAATCACTCGGAGGGTCCGTAACCAATTCCAAGCCCTCGATCGCTCACTTGGGAAAAACCAACTCCTCAATGGAGCTTCGAATCAACAAACAGACCTCTTCGCTGAACTCTTAGAACCCAAAATAGGTAGATTAGACATATGTTGGTTAGAATGTGTAATTATAAATTATACTCACACACTCCCGTGTAAGTGCACACGGTCACAAGTAATATAGATTTAGGAGTTAGAGTATCGAACCCACGAGGATTGATTACTAAGTCTAAGCTAAGTATTAAAATTGGTTAATCCTAACTTTATCCAAACAACCGAAATATAGATTTTGAAGAAATAATATAAAGACAACTAAACTATTATGCAAAATGAATGAAAGCAAGTAATAAGAAAAATATCTAGGTTTACTAATTCCCCAACCATCTTTTAAACACACAATTTCCTAATTTCTCCCTTACAATAATTAATCCACTAGAGTTGTCAACCGAAAATTCGAATGTATTCACAAACACTTTTTCAAGACATAAGTGAAAATATCTAGACAAGCTAATATGTTACTCCTAATATAAATTGATTAGATTCATTAAGTTTATTAATTCTCACACAAAGGTTGCACAAGTCACAAAGGTATATTCCTATCCTATGCAAACTTATCCCAAACTAGGTAATCTTATATTATTTTACCTAAGTCCAAACCTAAATTCTCCTTCCCAAGTTCATAAAGGTTTCACTCAACAATCTATTTAGTGATCAATTAAATAGAAGTAATAAGCACAAGGTAAAAGAAATAACTCAACAATGGATTTGATTAATGAAAAAAGAGAAATAAACAAACACAAGATACTAGTTGGTTCACATAGTAAAATTAGACAAAGAAATATTAAGTTCATAATACTAATTGAAAATAATAACATTATAATCCAATGAATTCAAGAAATATAAAATCAAAGAGAAAAAAGTTAAAATAAACAAGAAAAATGAAAATCCAACCAACTCTATTTCTTGATGTTGTGGAGGAGATCAAGAAACGGAGTTAGTTGGAGCATGTCTTCATCTACTTCTTCCTCTTCTTCCTCTCTTTCTATGGCTACCACTCTCTCTTTCTCTCTATCCCAACATGCCTCTTTAAACTCCAAAGATAGGATTTTAAAGAGGAGGCTCGTGAAAACCTAAGGCAGACTTAATTTAGACCCTTAGATCGTCAAAAAATTGATCTCGGCCATCAATTATTGACTCAGGATGTAGGGAGTGGTGCCACGGCACCATTTTTGGCGTTGCGGCACCAAAACTTCCTGAGATTTGGTGCTGCAGCACCATTTTTTGTCGCTTTAGCGCCACTTAAAATAAACAATTAAAATAACTTAAAATAAACAAGAACATAGCAAAACTTAAGGCATAATAGCTCTAGATAACTCTAATTTTGTAGAGTTAACAATATATAATTCAACCAATTCGGGTCTCGGTTGACACTGGATTGGTGGTACGTAAAACGAGATAAAATCTAAGCCATTAGATATCGCTTTCGTGCAGGTCACCAAACATAGTCGATATATATATCAAGCTTCACCATTTTCTGAGTACATTCCAAAAATGACATTAAAAACAAAATCTAACGTTTGGATCAAAAGTCAAACCTGAGCTCAAAAACACTCAAAAATGGCAATTTTTAATCCGAACAAAATAGAGTTATGCGATATATACCTTAAGGTTCCTTTCAACGAGACGAATCCAACGAGCCCAATAATGCGGCCTAAAATGGTCCGAAACGGCACTGGAAAGAAGTGGCATTTCTTGCGACTGTGTTTTTCGGTAGCTACTGGGGATGGGCAGTGCAGGCAGTAGGCAGTATGGGTGAGCTTCGCTGGTAGGTGGCAGGGCTAGATGACGGCCGGCAGTGCCTAATCCTCCTTCGGCCGAGATGCAAGAGAGAGATGAAGGAGGGAGAGACGGGTCGAACGAGAGAGAAAAGAGAGAGAGAGGGAAAATAACATATATATATGATCTTTTTAAAAAAAAAAAAATTATGGTCAAATGACCAATTTGTCGTTGAAATTCAAGTACAAACTAAGAGTATAAGCAAGACTGTATGAAATCGTCACTTGAAGTATAGTGAACACTTGACTATAGAAATTAAGAGTATTAGGTCGAACGCTAGTTATAGAAAGTATGTGACATAGACACTCCTCACTTGGCATCAGAGTCCCATCATCATACTGACCCACACAATAGTATGGGATAAAGATGCACCTAAAGAGATACGGAATCATAAGACGGCTCATCAATACGTACAAGAATCTCAACATCCATGGCTGGAAATGGCAACCTCAAGTATGTGAGTGATCAAAAGATAATGATGATAACCATGGCTAGAAGCTGAGAATACATGACTCTGAACACTGATTGTAAGGCACCACGCTAGAATAGCAGACCAAATATCACATATAAGAATACTATCCCCCTGATCATACCAGATCAACAATCTCCTGGGACATACCTATTTGTCTATAGCTAGAACCTGGACCTAGACAATTCTTGAATCAATGACTCTAACAGGAGTCTCTTTTCAAGCACAAAATATAATCAAATAGACTTTTAAACAGAGAACAAGGATCTTTGTGACACATCACACAAGATAAACTAGTATAGAGATTGAAGGTGACAAAGAGAGTCTAATGGTTCACAACTATTTTCCATTCTCTGATTAGAGTGAGGAATAATATTAAATACAAACTACTTCTAGTCAAATGCAAGACTAGAATACCCAAACTGGAAATCACCAATACAAAACATTAGTGCAAACTTCAATCCCAAATGCAAGTATCCAAACCATGAGAAATTTCAAATCTTTCATTCGGTGTAAAACCTCATCAAGATAACCAAAGCGAATGTTAATCCAAAGACTCTACAAGTCCTTGATATAAAGAAAACTCCATGGACACAATCCAATGTCCCAGAAGTATATAACTAAAATCGACACTTAATACCCCAAAAATAAGGTTCAAACAAGATAGACTATCTGGAACCATCCTCGAGTCATGCATGTCTCCTATGCAACCTCCTTTACATTTTAATTAAAATAATCTTGAAAACATTTTTGAAAATATTGAATACAAAAAGTGATGGGGCCTAGGAATACGATACTAGTTTATAATATGGTTTCTCTCAGGCCAAAGGTAAACCAAACCTAAACTGTGAGTATCCCCTTATAATATAAAAGTAGAGTTCAACGACTCTTAGGGTAAAATCAATGAGTAATCTCATGCTGTAAATAGTTTAAACAAAATTAGAGATTTAGATTCAACTAAACATCAATATTTAGTAAAAGTTTCATTCTATACATATATGATGAAAATCCCTAATAGTTATATGCATCAATTTAAAGTTGAGACATACATGATAGCCACTTATTAAAACCAATAGGGAATACATAAAAAAGACACTAGTTTGTTCCACATAACCAACAAAATAATATTTATTATGAAATTCACAGTTACTTGATAAAATTAGAAACAAGACAATATCTAAATCACCATGGTCGATTTTTTCTTTGAAAAGTAATAAAATATTTGGGCCTCAAATCAAATCTTATACTAGGCATAATCAACTAATTAATATACAATGGGATGTTTTCGTAGACTTCCAAAATATTTTTCAAAGTAATCAAATAAGTTTCTCAAAAGGTTTAAAAGTTCACACCTTTTTTTTCACATATATAAGGGAAAATTGGGTAGTTTAGAAAATATTAAAGTGTAAAACCTTGTCAAATACTTTCTCAAGGTAGGTAAAATAAGTTTCAATCCTCACTTAACTCTTCAAAATATATTTTAAAACTTCATAGAGATTTATACTAGGTATAACCAACTAAGTAATATACATATAGGCTCTATGAATTAGAAAGCTACAATTAAACTCTTAAGAAGAGAATCACACACTAATATATATAACTCAAAATCCATCAAATATAAAGTTACGGTATGTAATTCAATACCAGTTATGGATTTGAAAATCTTAATTTCATTTTCCTCCCAAATTTTTCCAACACTAGGGAGACTGGTCAAGACCAATCACACAATGCCCAAAATCCAATTATAACAAGTTCTGCATAATCTAACGCAACTTTATTCACACCATGGAAAATCAAGTTAGCATGAATCATGATGACTTAACAATCTAATGAACACCAAGGGACCATGCATTATCATCAAGGTAAACCATATCGAAGAAATTTTAGAAGAAACATGAAAATTTGAAACATCGAATGCACAAGGTCCAAGTGACAAACTCCATAAGATCTAAACCAAAACTCTAACTCAAACATTTTCACTCAATAAGGATTTTCATAATGCAAGCAGTCATATCAATTTCCACTTTCTAGGCAATACATTCTAGAGAAAATAATAGGTATAAATCTTCAAACGCACACATGAAGCTAAAGATTTTCCTCCCTAAAAACATTTTCAATCTATACCAAAGTAAACTTGTGAATCAATTTACAAAAGCATTCATTTGATCTCAAGTTAAGTATTAAGTAGGGATTAAAAAATGCTCAGTAATCTACTAAGTTCAAAATTAGAAAAAGAACTTGAAAAGTTTGATTTATGTATATACATTTATAGAAACAAAGTACCTTGGTCTAGAGATCTTCCAAATCAATACGTCAAAACGTAAAACAAAATCTTACTAACATACAAATAGATTGGTGGCTTTATGAAGTTTAGTCTCAAAATAGCATATTAATTTAAAACAATACCTCTTTTGGAAAAAGTATATTACTTTCATCCAGCCAATACTTAAATTCAAATGGTTCATGATCTCTTCAAAAACAAACATGCAACTTTGGTCAAACACAATAGGTCTACGTCATTCAAAATGTTAATTGTTAACTTGGTATTTCCAAAAGTTCCAAAACCAAATGACTTGATTATAAACCCAATTAAACTCTCAACAAGTCAAGAATTCTCGTTCAAAAAATTACAATAACAAAACTTGATGAAACTAGAGAAATATAAGTACTATAGTTAAACAATATATTAAATTACCAAACTAATCACTTAATCATTGAGTATGCTATGTAAAATGTATCACCAATATAGACCATAAAATTTAGGACCAAGCCATGATGTATCCAAATCAAGTGACCACGAAGATATCAATTCCAAGAAAATAAATCTCAGTCTCATAAACACCAATAGAATCAAGCTATATTAGTTAAACTACAAATACCAAACCAGTGTATCACAAGTAAAAATTCCGAAGAAAATTATAACCACAATCAAATACTACAAACAAAAATAATAACATAACCCGAGAGAAAACACATAGACAATCCACGAAAGTCAAAACACAACAACTAAGATGCAAGATACTAGATTGCTAACTTACAACTTAAGAAGTTCATGTAGCTTACAATCTGAATGGACAGAAGAGTATAAGAACAAACATCCATTTAAAGCGAGGGATTTCGTT
The DNA here is from genome assembly GCA_002914845.1 of Trema orientale. NCBI lineage: Eukaryota > Viridiplantae > Streptophyta > Magnoliopsida > Rosales > Cannabaceae > Trema > Trema orientale. The sequence continues at coordinate 84,902 of JXTC01000348.1, forward strand.
AAGAGTGGAATTTAATAGTCCCATGTCAATCCAACACTTCCGAGACTAAATTGTTTGGGAAATCAGCATCCCAAGGATACTAAAATTTCACTTTGGAGAGGGTTAGGAGAGGACTTGGAATATATATTAGCAAAAGTAACTTATCTAGCCAGCTCCTAAGTGATGTATGAGGTATTTGTCAAAACCATTTCCAAAATATTACTAAACACAAAAAAAAAAAAAAAATTAACACATGAATGATCCCAGACGGATTTGAAGCTATGCTCTGATACCAATTCTGTCACTACGGAAAACCCGAGGCCATGACTTTTAGTAATTTTAAGTGTAAATAAAGATAAATAAAGAACTTGCAAAAATTTTGGAAGAAACCAAGTACTTGGGTTTTTTATTCTAGTCCTCAAATCATTAGAAATACTATATAAAAGGGGGAACCTACCTTTAGTTTGGTTTATTAAGAAAGAAACACCGATTAAGATTCAACAAAACATAGTTAAATTGTACAAAACCTTGGTTTGATAAAACTTTAATGTTGAGTAAATGGATTTCACAAATCTTGAGTCTGAGTGTTTAAACAATATAATTACAGAATTAGTCAAAATTTCAAGTACTTAAAATTTTGAAAATATGTTCCTTGAGAACCATAGTATCCCATTTATACACCAAATCCTCAAATAGTAGTAATCACATCCTCATACATTCACTTAGCAAAAAGAACAAACTTGGCTAAACAGTTAGACATGAAGAAAATAGGACAAGCTATAGGGACCAACTGAAGAGGAATAGGACCACAAGTATAATCCAAGCGACTTGTCTAGCCGTCTAGATAACCGACTTGAATGAATAATCTCCTGAAAGGCGGGAAAAGTAGGAGGGGTGAGCTTGAAAGCTCAGTCGAGAAACTGTTACCTCATTTAAAACCTTTTTAGTGATTGAAAATCCCTGCATGGTTGGTTTAATCTAAAATACCTTGGCAAACCATATATATATATATATATATATACATAGATATAACCATTTCTAAAGCTAATAGTCCGTGTATGTATATGCATACAAATATATATATACACATATTGAAAAATATGATATCCAAAAATCAATCCGTCCACAAACATATGACACAAATCCATCCATACCTATGAGTTCACCACCTCTCTTCAATGGAAACTAGGATGTTGGTACTACGTGTGCCATACAGCCTGCCTAACACCTAGCTTATAACCGGAGGGAACACCCATGTGTCACCTATCAAACTTGGAGAGGCAACCGTATTGCCTCACCTGCCAAACGGGGAGGTAATCAGAAGAAAAAGCCCGCGCGGATTCACAGACTCTGCACCGTCAGTGAGGTTGTAGTACCATACTGTTAAAAACCCCATGATGATGCTAACCTAATATTTATGTGTGATCCTATGATACGTGTACTCTAAACTGATGTGTGAAAATAGCCATACAGTAATTTAAGTTCAAGTAATGCTGTGGTTTTTAATAAAATAGTTAATTATAATTTATAGAAAAATGAGCAGCATAACAGCCCTATTTTAATATATCTAAAAAAAATCTATACTAAGAAAAGTCCTAGAACAATCCAATATATATATATCATATAATTCAATTCCATCACATATATCCAAAACAGTTCTAAAATCATGTTTGTCATCTTGTATTGCAGAAAGTAAGTTTTAATTAAAAAAACTGATGTAAAACAGAGATAACCAAATCTCTACCTCACTAGAAGATACCATGCTATTGGATCCTCAAGGCGCCATTGGGCGATCGTTCGGAGGGTCAGAAACCAATTTTAAACCCTCGATCGCTCACTTGGGAAAAACCAACTCTTTAATGGAGATTCATATCAACAAACAGACCTCTTCACTGAACTCCTAGCACCCCAAATAACTATATTGGACATATAATTCAACCAATTCGGGTTTGGGCCGACACCGGACCTATGTCACGCAAAGTGAGATAAAATCTAAACTGTTAGATATCATTTTTCATACCCGTCACCAAACATAATCAATATATATATATATATCAAACTTCACTATTTTCCGAGTACATTCCAAAAATGACATTAAAAACAAAATCTAATGGCCGGATCAAAAGTCAAACCCGAAATCAAAAACACTCAAAAATGAAAAGTTTTAATCCAGGCAAAATGGGGTCACGAGATATATACTTTAAGGTTCATATCGATGAGACGAATCTAACGAGTCTAAGAACGCGGCCTAAAACAGTCCGAAACGGCGTTTCTGGCGACTGTGTTTTCCGATGGCTACTGAGGACGAGCGATGCCGGCAGCAGGCAGTGTGAGAGAGCTTCGCCAGTGGATGGTAGGGCTAGACGACGGCCGGCAGTGGTTGCTCTTCCTTTGGCCGAGATGCGAGAGAGAGACGAGGGAGAGAAAGACGGGTCGGGAGGGAGAGAGAAGAGAGAGAGTGGGAGAATAACATATATATATAATCTTTTTTTTTTTTTAATTTTGTTGTCAAGTGACCAATTTGCCCTTGAAAAATTTGGGATTTTACAAATACTCTTTAGTCATTACATATTTAGTCATTACATATATATGTGTTATTATATTTATGCAAAAAAGCGACCAATCTTTAGAAGAAACTTAGGTAGTCTTCCATAGTATCACATCTAATATATAGTTGTTAACAAACAAAGCATTTTTACTGCTTTAGTTGTACTTGAATGCCCAGCTAATCAATTATAATAATTAGAAATATATATGTACGAGTACATACATTATAGAAAGCCTTGATGGGGAAGAAAACATTAGTCAAAGGAAGAAAACTAAAAAGAACTAAACTTAATTATAATCCATAACACATATAATAAGATCTTCGAAGACTAATTAATTTAATTAACTAATAATTCCATGCAAGATCATATTCCATGGAGCTAAGATCCTGACACATTACTCCAGAGATATTAAGTGTAGATTCCATAAACCCATGATCAAAGTTGGAGTAGTTTCCGACTTTATCGATTTCCATCTCCCAAATCTTCTCCTTCTCATGATCTTGCAGAGTCCGATGATCGTGATCGTGATTTTGTCCCTGCAGTGATTGCTGCTGTCCTTCCGATATTATTCTTGGCAGTACTTCAGAAGGATCGAAACTCGAACCCAAAATGCCAAACTCGTCCCATAAACCAGACCTAGATAGGTCTTGAACATTCCCAGATGCAGAGAAAGAGGAAATATAAGGTGAAGTAATATTGGGTGTGATATGATCATTTTGAGAGGGGTTTTGGGCCTTTAAGTTCCAAGCAGCACCTGAAGTAGAAGTAACAATAGTACTAGTACTACTACAAGCACTATTACTACTACTTGGGTTTTGATATTGATTATTGAAGGTGGATATAGCCGTGGTTTGAGAATTAGGTACGGTTAGAATACTATTATTGGGTGGATGTGAAATAATAGAAGAATTATTTGTTATGGTCTCATGTGAATTCACAGAGAAAATAGAGGATGAAATGGATTGTTTGATATGATTATGATTATGTGAAACGACAAAGGAAGTGATGTTCTTATTTTTTGGAGCTTTGATCTCATGATGTGAGGATGACATCAAATTGTGGGTTTGTGGGTCTAACCCTTGAGACATTAGCTTTTTCTTAATGCATGAGTTCCAGAAATTCTTCACCTCGTTGTCTGTTCTTCCAGGGAGATGCTTGGCTATTTGTGCCCATCTGTTGATTTTTACAACATCAATAGTACTAATTAACTAAAAGACATATATTTTATATCATATATTGATTATTAGAAGTAAGCTTCGTGAAATTAGTTGTTTACTAAATTTATAAAAGATATTGTTATTTCTTTTTACTGAGTACCTGTTGCCTAAAATTCTGTGAACATCAATAATGATCTGTTCTTCTTCTTGTGTGAAGGAACCTTTCTTAAGTTCAGGTCTCAAATAGTTTATCCATCTTAATCTACAACTCTTTCCACACCTCTGTAATCCTGCACCCATTATTAATGAAACATGTATATGAATGTATATAAATAAATCTATATGAGTATTGAGAGAATAAGAGAGAACCTGCAAGCTTTGGGACAGCGCTCCAACTGCCATGGCCATGGGTGGTAATGTGTCTAATGAGCTTGTCATCTTCTTCAGGTGACCACAGCCCTCTCTTTACCTTCTGTTTGCTGCAGCAACGATGGCCCATTCTTAAAACAGTGCCTATCTCCACTCCTTTGCCTGCTATCTAAAGAAAGCTTTATCTCACTTGTTCAACATTTTTCACAAGGAGAGATTAAACTCCAACCCACCAGTCTCACTGATTATAACGTTTAATCTCTCGAGAAATATCTCTCTCTATATATACACACACATGCACACTCCTTTATACTCTCCTTTACACTCATATTTATAAGTATATGTAGTATATGCGGGTCCCACAATGAAATAGATGGTTGGTGCTGCTACGAAATAGAGGGTCATGACAATGGGCTGCGTCAACAAAAGATTCTACGATGACAAAGCATTTGGAGATCACACGAAATTATTCCGTAGGGCCATATAGGGACCACATCATCACAAAGTTGTTTTTTCTTTTTTAATTCATATATGTTATAACTGGAGGAGCATAAGGCTTAGAAGTAGGCATTTAGTACTGTCCTGTGTCGGTTGGGAATGCCAAATATATTTTGGACTTTTAAGGAAGAGTGTCCTTAAATCTATGTAACAATAATGGAGTCATTCTTTCGTTAAATTTGTGAGAAGCGGTAAAATCAAGGGAACAATAAAGACATTACTTTATATAACTTGTACGTCTTAAAGTTTATATAGCATATATCTTTTAAAGACTACCATACCAATTTTTGGGTAAACGAAGACTACCATACCTAATTGGGTTGTTTTCAGTTCTCCTTGATGTGTTTCTCCAGTGTTTGTTGGTTTTTATTTGGTAATGAAATAAGAAACTTCATAGATTGCGTTGCGTAAATTCTCTTTTTCGAAATATGTTGTCTTTGGTTGTTTAAAATGAATTGAATACTATTTATATTAACTATTCCTTCAATCCCTAGATTATTTAAAAAGGTCTTACTTTGATCTCTAAGTGTTTTAAAAATTGATCTCTATTAGCCTGTAAACACTTACTAATTCTTGAAATTTCTTTAAATTAAAGGTGGGATAGTAATATCATAGTACAATTATTAATTTACATATATATTTATCCCTAAACTTGGAAAGAGGGTTTTGTTTCATGTTCATATTTAATTAATAAAAAAAGGACTGAAAGGGAGAACAATTGAAAGTCCAAAAAACAAAACAAAATATTTTGAAATTGAGAGACCAAATGATACTTCCTCAACAATTTAGAGGCTAACAAAGGTAATTAGTTCAAATAACTTTGAGTACATGCATTAATGAGGGTTAATTGTACTCCATATATAGTGACTGCAAATTGAGATGAAACTTGTCCAAGTCAAATTTCTCTCTCTCCGATTTTGTTAGCATAATATGGTTTTGTTGTAATTAATTCTTAGGTTTGAAAATGTCAAACCATGCATGGCATTCTGCAGATGATACTTGGAATAAGTACCAATATCCTACTGATAAGTTACCTCTAGTAATACTAGCTTGGAAATCACTGGGAAGATGATTATAAGTATGACTTGGTTTATTTCTTTGATTAATTTTTATATTTTCAACCGAGTATGACTTGGTTAGATGTAAAGCATATTTTTATTTTTTATATTCTATTTTTTATTTTTTTATTTTTTGTAATTCTATAAAAGGTGAAAGACAAAAATGAATGATTAATATGTTGTTCAATAGTAATATTAGTCTCTTAAACATGTTTAACATCTGGAATGATGTGAACTACTTGTAAGTACAACTTTCTCTACCTCCAATTATTTTTTTTCTTTTACAATATCTCATAATTAATCGCGCGCGCCTATCCCATCAAATTGTTTCATGACGTGTGGTAAATCTGGACCTATTCAATAATTCGACAGAAAGACAGGTTCGCATATTGATTAATTTACTATTTTAATTAGGCAGTTTTTCAAAGAAGTAACCATATAATTTCACTATTGATCGCATGATTCTGGATTTTTTTAATCACCATGAAGTACTGTTATTTCCACTTATTTAAAGAAACAAATTAATAATCATCATGTTGTCTTGTTACCATTTCGAAAACCTCCTTTGGGGTCAGGTTTTGGAAATAAAAATAATATTAATTAAGATAGCCCTTAGTAGTAAAACGGTTTTGAGTAAGAGACTCAATACTTATAATCCAAAACATAGCTAGAAATATTAATCTTTCTAAGTCTGCATGATTCAGCAACTTGCTTTTATTTGGCAAGATATGTTTTTCCAAACTTGTAGGAAAGCCTAATTAGAGACAATACGTGTATATATAGCCTTATGATATATAGAGAAACTAATTACCCCAAGGAGGCATCTTTGGTCACTATGCTTGACGATTAATTAGAATTAGGATTGTAATTATTATCTCTAGCAGAAAGAAGAAGGTTTCAACAGATCAGACCCTTCGTTGGACAAAATGAGCATATGCACTTTAGAAATGTGCTGTAATATTAAATAACTTTGGATGCACTCAAACATAACTTAATAAATAAATATCTTGATGTGTACTTATTATCGAGGATGACCACAATTTCTGTAATTGAGTGCTTCCTAGACTCTCTTTACCAAATATTGCTCAAACCCATCATAACTTTTAAATCTAAATGTTTTACAGTTCACTGATTCACCTGTGTGGGGAAGATCACGCACATGATTATAAGTAATTAATGTGACTTTAGGAAACATAATTCCCAATATGATCATTATTAGCTTTGCCAAACGTAATTAAACAACTGATTAAGTGTCTCTCCTAAATCTAATCTTGATGTTGCAGGCCTAATCAAGATATTAATATATTAGCTAGTGAGAAATTACGGCCAATTGGGATGATAAAACACACTATATACGAGGTCAACTACAAAATTAGCTAGTGAGAAATTACAGTGGATTGATGATAAAACACACTAGAAGGTCAACTACAAAAGTTTCAACTATCAGACCATGTTATTGTTGCAGACATAGTCTATTAGTAATTACCCACCTATTAAATTCAAATCTCTCCCTTGCTCTCAAAAAATCCTAACTTCCATTCTCTTTCTCTCTCAGAAAACCCTGTTGTTGCTCTTTCAAGAGGCCGAAGAGGGAGTAGTTTAATTTCCTTCTTCGGCCTCTCCTTCTCATCCCCCTATATTTCCTAATCTATTTCAGGTATAGGGTTTTGTCTCTTTTTTCTTTTAATTTTCTAATAAGTCTAGATTTAGATCTAGTTGTAGTATCGCATTTATGTAGTTTTGTACTATCTGATCTTTGATCTGTGTGAGTTTTAAATTTCGTATATTAGATATTAATCAGAGAATTTTTTTCTCTGATTTAGATCTCTAATGCGAATAATTTGGTTTTTTTTTTTTTCTTCTATTAGGCATTTGGTATTGAAATCATAGTTTACTCTCCAAGAATGCAGACCAATAGCCGGTGAAAGTAATTGCTTACTGGTGGTCTTCGTTATCTTCTTTTTCTGGTAAATTATGGTAGTCCACAATTCTTTCTGTTATTATGTTTGTATCCACTTTTCGCCTCCTTTTTTGAGGAGTTTGAAATTGATCTTTTGCGTTTTTATTGTATTTGAAGCCTTTTACCTTTTACTTATAAGATAATGCTAGGTATTCCAACTAGTTTACTAAATTATTTGTATCAACACATATAGCAAGTGAGCGGTCACCATTAGTGGTGTCAAAATAGACCGGCACAGACATGATACGATTATAAGCCGGTACGATACGATTAGTTAGGGCCAATAATTTTCTACACAATAATACGATATGACTCGAAAACGACACGAAATAAATGAGTTTGGGTACCTATTTAATTTTTGTGTCAATTTTGAATTGATATGTGTAATACATATAATAAATGGACAAATTTCGGGGCAACATGCTTAATCCAAAAATGACTCGTGTAACTCGTTTAATTAAAAGGTCATTTTTGTGTCGTGTCAACACAATACTAGTACGACACATCTATTGATATTTTAATATTTTAAATGTGATTTTGATTAATTCTAGACATATTTATATGTGCAAAATTTAATTAATTAGTGCATAATCGTGTTAAATTAGAGTAATCATATCAATTTTGAATAATCGTGTCAAATATATCATAATATAATACATTACATATTTATTAAACGGGTTACATCTCTCGTGTCGTGTTATACGAGTATTAATCGTATTGTATTCGGATTTAAATTTTTGACAAGTTTATTAATCGTGTCATGTTCAAGTTGGGCTATTATCGTGTCGTGTCATAATCATATCGACCCAAACATGACATGATAACACAGATTACCAGCTCTACGATTAGTAATCGTGCCGAGTATAGCACGACACGATTAATAACCATGCCTGGGCCAACACAACACGATCAGTGAATGTACTCGGGCGGACACGGCACAGACACAACACGTGGCATGACAGGCACGAATAAAAGGTACTGTAGGCATGATTAATAGAAATAATTAGTTTGTAAAAAATATACTTACTTTAAATTTATCTTATTTTTTTGGGCATAATGTTAATATAATAAATGTAAAAAATAGAAAATTGAAATTAAAATATTTTCTAAATAAAAATAATGTATATTATAAATATTATGTCAATTTCTAATTTTTTAACGTAAAAAGTTTTAAAAATTAATAAGGTTGAGCCAAAGAGTTTAAAGATATTAAGAATTTAAGGCAAAACTCACCTTCAAAAGAAAATCCTTAAAATATTAAAATTGAAAAATACAATTTAGGTATGTGCCAATCATAACCTTAATTTGAGTTATATATTTTGACGTAATTTGAGTAGACGACGAATTTAGTTGGAATATACTTTAACTATAGAAATTTAAATTAATTATCATTTCTCACATAGACTCTAATATTTTAATTTAGATTTGTTTTTATATAAAAATTATCTCAATCTTCAAATAATTTCTTTTTATTACATAATAATTAAGAATTCATAATATATAATTTATTAAAAAGAAATATATCTAATAGTATTAAAGCAACTAAATTTAGAAAAAAATAAATAATGAGCACGATTATAGAACAAGAATAATAAAGAGTTTGAAAATTGAAATAATTAGGCTTGAAATCATACATGATATAAAAAATTAGCAAGGTTAGACATAAGAATAACATAATAAAAAAACAAGCACGATTAGACATACAAATTACATAGTATCTAAAACGGGTATAATTAGTACGAAAATAGCATAATATCATAAAAGAGCACGATTAGGCACGAAAATAGTACAATATCATAAACGAGTACGATTAAGTACGGATAATAGCCTGATACCTGAAATAGGCACGGTAATAGTATAATTTTGAAAACGAGAATAATTAGACACGAAAATAGACAAATATGATAATAGTACATTAACGGCATAATTATAGCATGAAATCAGGCACAGGCACGATATAAGCATAGCATGGGCACGCTCACGTAATGGGCCGGGCATGGCAAGGCACGATTAGTAATGGTGACTAGGTCAGCACGACACGATTACTAATCGTACCCAAGCTGGCACGACACAAGGCATGAATATGCCGCAGCTAAATGTGCATGGGCTGGTACGGCATGACTCAGATAATATATCTAGTCACCATTCAATTGGTGTATTTAAACTTATCACAAATGAATTTTATATTATTCAACAATTGACTTGTGACAACTCACATGCCACACGTATTGGTATTACAACTTTGGTAAACTATTTGGGACACTAGCATTATCCGTATTAATATTATTCCCTTGAAGAGTCCTTTTTATCCAAAAAAAATATCTCTCCTTTCATTAAAAAAAAAAAGAAAAAGATTAAAATTTCTTACTAATTTAATATTTCATTAAAAAAAAATTTTGAAATCATATAGGCGTGTTTGGTATAGGATTCGAATCCTATGCCAAATGCACCCTAACATCTACATTTCCATAATTTCAATGTGATCCCTTTGATTTTTGTTTTCTATTTATGTGTTTGAATGGCAAAAGATGGAACAGATTGCGAAGTCTTTCCCTTGGTCGTCGACATAGCATCCTAAATGGTATATTATTTCTAGCAAATAATAACAATATAAATTTAGCTGTCCTACACAATTTCGATTTGTCATTTTATGTTCTAACCCCTTGCGAGGAAGACAAGATAAAGAAGAAAATAGAAATACAAAATCTAAGACAGAAATACATAACCTAGGAAACAAAAGTGGAGAGAACGAAATGCTACTACAGAAAATTCTACGTCACTTATAGGACGTTGTGGTAAAAAAACCACGTCACTCTATAAGCGACGTGGAAACGTGTGACGTAGTAGCCCTACGTCATACCACACCGCTTTAAAAGTAACGTAGTATACTAGCTTACTATATCGCTTGCATAGAAAGCAACATTGTAGGAAAAAATATCTGACAAATTATTAGTTTTTAGGGTCTTACCACGTCGCTTTTGGGGAGATACCACGTCACTTTCTCAGAAAGCGACGTAAAGAAAGCGTGTTAGCCAACCAGTAACTCTATACATCATATGTCTCCTCACCTGTATCACAGGAACTAAATGAGTTAACGCTCAGTAAGTAAAGATCGTGCATGTTCTTGAACATGTTTCATGCATAAACATTATTCAAATTCTCATTGTACTCTTTCTTTCATAACTTTTCATTTTGATGCACTTTTTTTAGAAAATATTTCTTTATAGGGCCCTTGAGTACACTACAAAATTGTAGTAGTCAGTAGGCCGTGCCCGCCTATGCGGGAAGGAAACACATGGCCAATGCGAACCATATCTACCCAGTGCAGACCGACCAAGTAATGCACCTCATATATATCATAGCACAATGTCCAGTCCCGGCAGTCAGTAGGCCATACTCACCTATGCGGAAAGGACGCCTGTGCGATCCATACATACCCAACATAAACAGATTAAGCGGTATAATTAAAATATATCTCGTAAAATCAGTACAATGGTACTACTTTAAATCCAATGCGTGGAAAACTTCACTTCCTTGAAAATTATGCTTAAATGATCATGCCATGATTATGACTTTCATGAACTTTACAATAACCATATGAATAACATATAATTAATATAATACACATAAGCATGTAGGAAAATATTTGGTATTTACTAATGTCCTTGTGATGCAGTTAAAATAAATCTTTACTTACCTTGTGTCCGATAGGAAAGATAGTAAAAAAGGTTAGTATCTTCCGTGGTAAGGTATGCGGAAGACTTGATATTAGTTTCATTACTAAAATAATCACTACAAAGTAAAATGCTTAAAGAAAAATGATCACAAGATTGAAATCATAACTTTCACACTTCACACCACCTCTATGAGCCAAACACCGAACTGCCAGCTTCATGATCCCTTGCCCAAACCCTTACGGCGGCGTGATGTTGTCGCGGAGTAGCTTATAGTGTCACTTCACTTCTCCCTTACCCAAACCCTTGCCTCCCTTTCCACGTCCTAATATTATCAATGATGATCTAAAGTCTCAAGAATCTGCACCCAAAAATAAAAAAAATGGACCAAAAGATCAAAAAGGACTGTTACAGAAATTTTCAAAGACCCAAAAATAGAATAAACTAAAAGAAGAGAGAGATACCTGAAATTTGAAATAAGCAGAGTTTGAATGAGAGAGTACTGAAAATTTTGAGTTTGTTCTAATTGGGGCTGGGGGACAATTTGGTGGGGTTGATGATTTTGAATAGACGGTCGTGATAGATTATTTTTTATGGATACGAATCGATGATATGGCTACTATAAGCTCCTACCACATCGCTTTTGCAGAAAAGGACGTGACATTAAATAAAATAATATACTATGTCATTTCCTGCAGAAGCGACGTGGTACATAGCCCAACCATGTCACTCGTTACATAAACGACGTGGTAGAACCTGCAATCACATCACTTTTAAACGACATGATATAGGAGTTCAATCACATCACTTACTTTAGAAAACGATGTGGTTTAAGTGAAATCGTTGATCCCTTTTTTAGTAGTGAAAGTAACTTTTCTTGGTTATGTTAGATTGGGTGAAACGAAATTTTGTCCTTAACTTGAATTTTATAAATATATATATATTAGTAATAAATTGTAGGGGAAATAATTTAATCCCCCTCTACAATACTAATTCCGTTCATATTTTTATCAATACAGTTCATGTTTTGACCAACACAAATTAATTAAAATATGGTATGTTTTGGCCAAAACGTGAACGGGACTAGTTCCTACATTCATAGCCAAATTTTAGATATTGTATAACTTTATATAGGCAATTAGCGGCAGACTTTCCAAAACGAAATTTTCAGTATTGAGTCTACAAAAAGTCCCGCATTACGTACGTACTTGTCTAATCGAGAAACGGATCAGACTTACTAATACCCATTTTCGCCTTCTCACAATGCGTCGGACAAAATTGCTTGCTAGGTAGGTTCTTTGTTGACTACTAATGTTAAATGCACAACTTTTGTTTTTTGTTTTTTTTTTTGAAAGTTTAATACACCACTTAGTAATTCCTTCAAAGCTAAAAATAATAATAATACACCACTTAGTTTGCAGTTTATGGGAATTGACTTGTTCAGAGACTATATTTTTCATTTGATGGAAATAACTATAGATGTAAACAAGGGAAAAGATAAAGATTCAGAAACTAGTATCAAACAGCTAGCAGCTTTATATTATTACTTTTTGAATCAAAGAGTTATATATTAATACAAATGAATCGAAGACAAAAGGGGAATTACATGTATAATTTTCCTTCAAAAAAAAAAAGGAATTACAGATATAACTATAACAAAAAGTTTTAACAAAACTATGGTGTTCTTTTCTTTTTTTTTTTGAAAGGAAACAAAACTATAGTGTTCTATTAACAATTGGAAATACCTCGGAAAAAAAAAAAAACAATTGGAAAGAAAAAAGTAACTGTTTTTGCCCTGAAAATAACCTTAATGCATTGTTTCTTCTCTGCCTCGGGTACTAAACGAAAAAAAAAAACAAAAAAGTAGAACGCAACTATATATATATATAGGTACTAATCCAATAGGTTTTTTTTTTTTTTTTTTTTACCTATACATAGGTATCATTTTGATCAATGAAAAATTTTTTTGCACATTTTTTTTATATTAAAAAGTAGGAGAGAGAAAAAGTATTAATGATGCACGTCTTTTCATGCACTTTATTTTAGCCGTTGGATCACTATTAGATGATCTAACGGCTAAAAAAAAATTCCTACATATAATAAAAAAAAAAAACCTACTGGATTGGCAACCTATATATATATATATATATATAAAAAGGACTCTACTAAAACTCTATCACACGAAATACAATTTTGGCTCTTCCAAATCACATCTCATCATCCGAATTAGGTATTTTGACTATTATCAAAGGTGATGAGTCTTATGGAAAGAATGATATTTGTCAGTATATATCTTTCAAATATAGATCTCATAAATTCAAAGATCTGGATGAGAACTATAATGAACATAACACAAAAAATTAAAAAATATAAATAAAACGAAACTCACATAGATTTAGAATGAAGCAAAAATAAAAAATGAAAAAACTCATAAGTATATAAATCTTGAATAACAAATACTTTACACATATGAAACAATTATTAAAATGAAAACTGAAAATATTGAAAAGTATAGGGTATCAGAGTAACAATCCAGATAGGTAGTAGTATATAAAAGAAAGAGGTTACATTCTAGATAATGAATGCGTATTTGAGCTTATATTTGATTTTTTTTACATTAATTTTGTTTGTTTCCTTGATATTTTTTAGTTTTTAATGATATTTTTATGTTTTGTAGATATTCTGAATGTTAAGGATCGAAAATGAGCTAAAACGTGCTTGACACGAGGCGATCAAATGATGAAACAAGGCAAAAATGATGTTGAACCGCGGAACCATGAAAAACCAGGCCGATGCCTCAATGCCAATGAACTAGTGTCGTAGAACCAAATACTAAGAGAAAAAAAATAAAAGTATCCGATTCTAGGTGCCGCGACACCAAAATCCTAGCGCTAGAAGAATCAGGAAACTAGCTTTTTTTAGCACTTTTGCCGACTTTTGACAATGGAAAACCTCTCAAGCACGACTCTAAGCCTTCATATACTATAAAAAGACCTCTCTCATTTAGAAATATTTATTCCTAAATAACTATAAATGCATAAAGGCTAGAAAGAGAGAAAATCAAGAGGAGAAGAAGAGCTTGGAGGCCGTTTTCAACGTTTCTTCATCCTTTCTCCTTCCTTTTTCCTTTGTTTGTTTATTCTACCATGATGTTTTTATTGTTCATTCTTTTACACATACTAGTCTAGGTATATATTTAGTTGAGGGTGATTTCAAAGCCCTAGATATGATGTTGAATTAATTATTAAGATTTAATATATTTTAATTATTTGTTTAAAGTTGTTATATTCTTCTATGCTTTATTAATTCATGATTTCTATTTTGTGTTGTTTGGGATGGCCACTTGAATTATACGTGATAGAAATCTTTTGTTAGGTTGGATTGCTAGATCTATAATTTTCTTGTTAATCTTTCTTTGGTAGCAAATTATCTAGTTTAGTTATGATGAAGAATATACTCTAGGTTAAAGATAATGCGAGTTTATGTGATTGTCACCTAGAATCAACATGTTTTTCTCTACTTAATGTATTACTTAGATATAACTAAGAGAGCTAGTTCGAGGTTAGTCTAATTGATAGGATCCAGATAAAGAGTTTGTCTTGTCTAGTAAAAACCTAAAGAATAATTGGAATAGTACGAGCTTGTGTGTTGTCTATGGTTGATAATTTTGATAAATGATTGAATATGAGATTTGGTAATTGGTTTGATTGATTGCTTAGTAGTAAAGAATGGTCATTTAATCTATTCTATCTTATTCACATAAAAAAAAAATACTCTATCTTATTATTGTTATCTTATTTATTTGTGTTTATTTTTAGTTTCTTTTTTATCAATAGAAAAAAAACTCCTAAAAATAATAGAACTAATAGCTTAGTAATTAGACTAATTCCTCATGGAATCGATTCTTACTACCACTATACTAGCTTAAAACTAAGATAGAGATAAGAAAGTTTTATAAATTTTAATTTGATTGTGCTGATGGCTGCTGTTACTATGTATTTTATATTCATTGATATTATTGCTTTATTGATCATAATATCATATTTCTTGCTCCTCGGGACCCTTCATTTCTACAAAACGTGATTAAACAGTAACAAAATGGCATAAGTCTAAAAAGTGATAATTAAATCAGTACGTTTTACTCCCCAAAATACATACATAAACCCCAAAATCATGTTTTGAGAGTTTTTTCTTTTTTTCTTTTTTTTTTTTTGTGGGGGGGGGGGGGGGGGGGGGAAAAATAATTGACTCAGCAATTAAGCAATGAAGGAGAGATCGGAAAACTATGACAAATGAATGGAGGCTTAATGATTACGACAATAACCAGACGTCATTTCATCTCTCACTCATACAATATAATAATACTTAACTAATTATTATTAACATTATATTAGTGCTTCTCGTACAATATTTTACTGAAAGAATATATACATATATATATATATTAACAGGAAAAAGCTGCACTTAGCACCAAAAAAGGGAACAAAACAAAACAAAACTTGGGGACGAATCTCATGTTTCTCCGTACTCAAAAATTTCTTGGGTACCTGAAATCTAAATTTTTGAAAACTAGCACTGTCAAAGTTATAATTCTAATCATATTCTGATTCGCCTCCTTAAGTGAAAAATTGCTGACCCTTTAACAGAATAGATAATGCTATGCTAAGTGTACTAAAATTTTTACCAAATTTTTAATACCAACACATGTGGCATACGAGTTAGTAATATTCATGAATTAGTGATTATGATTAATTTATTTGTGGTAAGTTTCAATACACCAATTAAATTGTGAACTCAAATGCCACATATGTTGGTATTAAAAATTTGGTATAAATTTTGGTATACCTAGTATTATCCTTAACAGAATACTGCTGCAAGCACCAAAGCTTAAGAAATAGCGTGGTTTCATCTTTAACTATATATATATATATATATAATATAGAAAATTTTAGAGGAATGAATTTTTGAAAGTGAATTCTAATTAACAAAGACCTAAGTTTCAAATTTTTTTGTAAAATAGTCTTTTTATATTGCCGCGTATAGTGTTGAGTGTAATTAAGTATGCAATTGAATATAATCGAGCATGCAAATAAATTAAAAATATAAATTTCTTTTGCAAATATATATTTTAAAAGAGGTTCTTTTGTCAATTAACCCTAAATCATTTGGAAAGTGACTTTTAGTAAATTTCTCCAATTTCTATCAAGTCCCCAAATTCATTATATATGGTCAAAATAAAACTACAAATAGATAAAGAAAAGAAGTAAAGTATTATTTTGTAGTGCAATATTTTATGTGACAGTGTCCTGACATGCATTCCATATGCTTTTGGTGTACACGTATAACAGACCTCATATAAACCTTAATTGCTTAATTATAAATAGCAATAAACAATTACTAATATAAAAAGTTGATATCAGGAATTAAAAGCATTTCTTAGATCTTCTTTGTAAAAGTACTAATCCCAAATAAATAAATAATTGATTACGAAACAAAAAAAAAACGCGGCATTATTATAGAACACAAGCTGTAGCCAAAAAGCAGATCATCAACTTTTATTAATTTATAACAATTATATTATAAAACAAACAAGCCTACTGGTGATTCAAAAAGTTAAAAAAAAAAAAAAGTGATCGTTAATCATGGAGATCAATTAAGCGAAATAAAGAAGTGAAACATCAATAAAACGAAAGGGGGCCACCAATATGGCAAAAGAAGTTTTCAAGATAAAATGCCATTGGTTTTGTAGATGTATAGAAAAATCAAGTTGAAGAAAAGGTGGCTTGGTCACTTTCCGAAAAGCACAAAAGCACCACTGTTTGTTTCTTGGCTTGAGATGTAAAACGCGAATGATAATCGAATCTTTTTCGGCATACATATTTTCATGATTTAGTCATCCCAAATTATATATGTATATGTGTGTGTGGACAAATAAATTGTAATCTCTCGTTTTTTTTGTTTGGCTAATGGATGAGGAATTTGGAATATTTTAGGTATTAATCCAAGCACTCATCTAGTTGGTTGGAAAACAAAGTGCATTAAGTTGAGGATGTCATGACCCAAATCTCGAGTTAGTGGCAGAAAGGAAATTTCACTATGATTGGAAATTTTTTGATTTATTTGGAAAATATCTTAAAAATTTTAGTTTTAGAAAATAGTCCCTTTATAAAAATATTCGAAATTCTATCAAGTGAACCTATCCCACCATTCATAATCACCGTTGAACATAGACTGAATAATAATTATAAAACCAAAATCCAAATAGTTGCCCATACATCATTATCATCTACTACAAGTATCAAGTATCAATCTGGCATATAGAGTCTATAAACAAAATTCAAAATACTATAAAAAAAATTCAAAATAGCATTCTTGGTTTATGCTATCCGGTCTACTTAATCCAAAAATAATAACAAAACCACCAAACTTGGATCAAAAGTTCCAGCATTACCAAGTCAACGTACTACTCTCAAAAGATAGCCTCTAATCCTCCTGGTCACCAAGATCGCACTAAATATCACCTGAAGGGGAGAAAGAAGGGGTGAGCATATAAAGCTCAGTAGGAAACTCAATTACTTTTTTCGAAAACCAATGTGTTCATAAAAGCTTGCGTGGTTAGTTATATTGAGAATAATCATCAAAGCGTGTGCAAAAATAATCTAATAACAAACAAGAAATCACACAGATAACAGATACCAGTTTAGACACCCTAAACCCACCTCGCCCTGTTGTGTCCAAGAATAACTCACACCAGTAGAGACCGATACTAAGAACTCAAGTCCTGAGATCAAACCTATATGTGGCCATGCACCTTGGATCTCTACGTGGGTCTACGGACTCTGCACCAACGGTCTAGGGTGCGCACCCTACCAACAACGTGATCTCATGTAGATCTACGGACTCTGCACCAACAATGGGATCCAACCACTAATTAAGTGTCTCATGATCCCTGAACACCTCAGGTGTGATACCGTTGATTACCTTCTACGAAAACCCAATCAAATGACATAACCATACTAGATCAAAACCTAGAATGTGGTCTTAAACCTCAATTAATGCATTTAAGCTCTTAGAAATCCGGCGGCATAACTACTGTAAATTAGACAATCCCAAAATTTAAACCTGCATAAAAAGCATCTACAAACCACACAATATAGTCTACAATCATCTCAATCCTACCATGCATTTCATATATTCACTAAAATCTATAATAATTTGCCACATAACTGAGGTTTTATGAAAACGTTGGGCTCATTAGACTCGTCTCATCACCAGGCAGTTAATATTTTTCACAATAAGTTATATAACTGAGTTTTTATGAAAAAGTTATTGAAATTAGGTAATGAAATCCCCTACCTCACTAGAGTAGCAATATCCTGCTATTAAAAGCTTGTAGTATCATTGAACGCTTGTCCGGAGGGTTGGAATTTGAAACCAAGCCCTCGATCGCTCTCTTTGGAAAAATGACTTCTGATCGGAGCTTCAATTCACAAAATGGAGCTCACTACTAAATTCCTAGCACTCAAATGAGCTAAGTTAGACATATAATTCGTCCAATTTATGTCCGGACAGAAATCCGACCCCCGACAAGTAAAACGAGGCTAAATCTAAGTCGTTCGATCTCGTTTTTTGTACCTGTCACCAAACACAGTTAGTAATATATCAATCTTTACCATTTCACGGGTACATTCCAAAAAAAATATTAAAGTTACAATCCAATGGTCTGATCAACAAGTCAACTCTGAGCTCAAACTACTCAAAAATTACAACTTTCAAACCAGGCAAAATGGAGTCACGAGATAGATACTTGGAGATTCCTTGTGACGAGTCCAACGAGCCTAAGAATGAAACCGGAGACGGCCAGAATTGCTGCTGAAAATTCAAAGCTTCTCACGGCTGTTTATCTCCTACGGTGACGATGCGGGCATCCGACGGCTTTAGTAGTTCGGCAGTGAGACATAGACTATTAATAGTTTTCATAAAATATATCCGTACATCATTATCATCATCACAAGTAGGCATAATAAATAATATACGCTAAATCCATAGTATGATCCTTAAGTATTATTACAAATTCAAAATAAGAGTTACTAAGTAGTTACGAATTACTAAACTAGTAACAAGCTTCCTCTTATAATCACTCCACTCCAGAGTTGCCCAAGTCACACTGCACACTACCTGAGAAGGAAAAGAGATAAGGGGTGAGCATTCACACGCTCAATAAAAATTTAATTACCTTTTTGAAATGAATGCAACTTTTCAAACTTGTATGGTTAGTACCTTTCTAAATCTATTTATAAATCAAGTTTATAAAATAATCAAGACCAAGAGTAATCACATACTCAAAACCAAAACCAAAGCCACATAGTTGTACTAATCAAGTATATGTATGAGCTCTCATTTTCCTATTACAACCCTGTAATACCTCTTTATTAGAGGTGCTCAGCATCCTGACACTACCCAGAGATGTATTAGCAAATCCTGCACAGGAGCCTAGGTTTCTTATCTAGTACTGCAACAACTCGCCAGTAATCTAAAATACTATGTAAAAATAGAACTCAAGTGTGTGATCCTATGGTTGGTACAACATGTCATATAGTGTGTAATAAATATGCGTCATGTATATCAAGAAAATCATGTATATCAATATTTGATATTATTCTGGGATTAACTAAAAATTGGGTAGCATAATGGCTTTATTTTTCCAAAACCAAAATTAAACCTGTATAAAAACTATACAATCCAATCCCAAAACAATCAAATAGATCTCAACAGTTCATAGGTTCACCAAATATCCAATCAAATCAAATAAATTCATGAAAATCGACAATTTTGTGAAATAGGTCATAATGCACATTTTAAAACAAAATAAGTATAAAACTGGATAATTGAACCTTTACCTCACCTTGATATGCTAAGCTATTGGCACCCATAGAATCTTCCGTTAGTCACTTGGTCACTCAGAGGTCGTTTCTGAATACCGAATGCTTACTTTGAGGGGTGACTTTTCTAACGAAGCCTCAAATTGAGAAACGGACATTACCACTGAATTTCTAGCGTCCAAAATAACTAGGCTAAATATATAACTCGATTAATTTGGGCCTCAGGCCGAAACCCGGCCTATGGCAAGCAAAACTAGGCGAAATCCCGAGCCTCCGTCTCGAATTTCATACTACTTCAAAACATATCGATACTATACATCAAAACTCGTCTCTCAACCTTACTTAGTCCAAATTCGAAGTAAATTTTAGTTTCGAGGCCCCGAGCCTAAATTTGGGCTTTATTAGCAAGTAATTCTAAAACGTACAAAATGTCCCTTTTTGAGTTTTTTTGCACAAGTACCACAATTTCCAAGCTAGTTTTTACACAAATCACTCATCCATTCCACATAACACCACCACTCATTCTCCTATCTTAAATCGTATAGTCATCACATAAAGTTACATGAAAATAGTTGAATTCCACAAAAATAATTACACAAATGCCACATTTTTGTTACAAAAATGACCAAACAACTTTAAATGCTCACTGGAGCTAGCTCGCTGGAAATTAATGGTGGTGAAGGGTTGCGTCTTGCTTGGGGAAGGCTTTGCTAGCCAGAAAAGGAGCTGGTTGGCATTGAGTGGCGACAATCATGAACAGCCGCGCGCGCGAATTTTTGGTGACAGGCGGCGTGCCACTGCTAGGGGGAATACGACGCAGCTTCGTCTGGCTGTGGGGGAGGTGCTTTAGCTGGAATCCGTGCTTTGGTTGATGCTGGCTACCGATTTGGGCACTGCACATTGAAGATGCACGAAGAAGAAGAGGAATTGTGAGAGGAAGAGAGAGTTTTGGGGAAATTTTAGGGATTTCAAAACTATTTGGGGGTTTTCCTTGGAATAAAGAATTTAGTCTTCTCCTTGATTGTACACTCTTACTTCTCCTTGATTGCATGACTATGACCATGGGTATCTCTCCCTCGATGGTCGTGAATGATCTCAGAATTTCTCCTGCGGTGGCTAGAATAGGTAATGCTGGTGCTGTCACCAAATACTTCTTTAGCTCTTGAAAGCTCTTCTCACTGGCATTAGTTCATTCAAACTTTATGTTCCTGCAAGTAAGTGTCGTCAATGGAGTTGTAATCCTAGAAAAGCCTTCCACAAATCTTCGATAATATCTAGCCAAACCTAGGAAACTTCTTATCTCGGTGGCATTGGTGGGTTGCTTCCATTGGCATACTACTTCAATTTTAGATGGATCTACTAAAATTCTATCTTCAGAGACCACATGCCTTAGAAAAGAGACTTTCTTAAGCCAAAACTCACACTTTGAGAATTTGGCATACAACATTTTTTTCTTGTAACTTCTCCAAAACTATCTCCAAATGTAGTTCATGTTCTTCCATAGTACGTGAGTAGACCAGTATATCATCTATAAAGACGATAATGAACTTATACAATTATTCATCGAATACTCTACTTATTAGGTCTATAAAAGTTGCAGGGCATTCGTTAGTCCAAATGACATCAGCAGGAATTCGTTGTGGCCATAATGTGTCTGAAATATTATCCTTGATATGTCACTTTCTCGCACCTTAAGTTTATGATAGTCGAACCACAGGTCTATTTTTGAGAATACTCTCGCATTATTCAACTGATAAAAAATATCGTTAATTCTGGGCAATGGGTGTTTGTTCTTGACTATCACCTTATTAAGTTCTCGATAGTTGATACACATACACATTGTTCTATTTTTCTTCTTCACAAATTGAACTGGCACTCCCCATGGTGAATAATTGGGGCATATAAATTTCTTGTCCAACAGTTTCTATAACTGTAACTTCAATTCATTTCACTCCACAGGTGCCATCCGATATGGTGCATTCGATATCGGTGTAGTTTCGGGCAACAACTTTATCTCAAATTCAATCTCATAATCTGGTGGTAGTCTTGGCAAATCTTGTGGAAACACATCTAGAAATTTGCAGACTACGCGTACTTCATACAATTCTGTTTTCACCTTCTTCATAGTATCCACAACACTAGCCAAATATCCAATACATCTATTGTCCAACTTTTTCTGGGCCTTCAGTGTGGAAACCATTGGCCATTTACTTCCTCTAGATGTGCGCTTGTACTCAAATGTCTCTTCTTCAGATGGTTGAAAGACCACTTTCTTCTTCTTACAAAAGATAGTGGCATTATACTTAGATAATAAATCCAAGCCCAAAATAACATCATGGCCAACCATTTCTAAAACTAACAAATCTGCTGGTAATTCTCATCCAACGATTTTGATGGGCACGACTTTGAAACAAAACCGTGCAATCAAATTCTCTCCTAAAGGTAGAGAAACATTACACAAACTATCAAGTAGCTCGGGCACCATATCTAACTTCTTAATAAAAGATGCAGAAATAAATGAAGGCGATGTACCAGAGTCTATCAATGTGTATACCAAAGTGTGAACGATAAAAATCTAACCTTCAACCATATCAGACATGCTTGCCTTAGCTTCTCCTTGTGTCATGGTATAAACTTTTGCATTAGTTTGCTTCTGGTTCCGTTCTTCCTTTTATTACTTATATTTCTTTTAGGTTGACCGCCCTGATGGCCCTATTTACCTCCACCACTATTCCTCCCTAACTGAAATCTACCTCTTCCGCCACTACGTTAGTTTCCAAACGGTTGAGGTTGTACAAATTGGGATACATCCTTTATTTTTTTCCTCTATATTTGACCCTGACTTTTTGTTTTATTTGATCCAAGAATCCTGTCGAATTGCTCGACACACAGCATCAGCATAGGACTTAGGACTATCTTTTCCCGTGTCTACCAGACTTGGCAACTCCAGACAGAGACCTTTCAAAAATCTCCAAATTTTATTTACATCTCTTGACACCATGTTGGGTGCATAATGCGATAATTGATCAAACTTCGTCACATACTCCAACACTGACATATTCATTTGTTATAACATTGAGAATCCTTCTATTTTACTGTTAACTACAGTCTAACTGTAGTACTTTGAATTGAAGTCTTCTAGAAAATCTGTCCAAGTCATTAGTAAGTGTATTGTACACTTATCATTACTACCCTTTCGAGCTTAAGAATTGATCCTCTATGTGCTCTTTTTACTTCTTTTGTTGTTTCTGATGCATATGTCAGGTGAGAAGTCATTGAGCGGAGAGTACAACTTGTCAAGTGAAACTGAGGCTAAATCAAGGTAATTCTAAACATTTGTGAGTGAAGTCGGGCAAACATCACCTCAGCAGTGTGCAGCAGTGTCAGTTATGAAGGGAAAAATGGGCGCTGCAGTGCTAAATTGGTGCTGCAGTGCCAAATTGGTGCTGCAGTGCCAAAACCTCCAGGGCCTTGGCACCGCAGCGCCACTCTTTGGCACCGCGGTATTAATAGTGTGTCACCGCATCGCCACACTTATGGCACCACTGCGCTATTTCGCGGCACCGTGTTGTCATCTCCTGGGTTTTGTGATGCTGCGCCACCACAATCCGATGCTGCAATGCCAACCTCTCAACTGTCTCGGTGCCGCGGCGACAAATTTGGCGCAACAGTACCACAAAGTACAGAACATGTCACTGAATTCCTGGATCGTGGCCGGATGGTCTTTAGTATTTAACTTCTCTTGAACTCATCTGAAAGGAGAGAGGAAAACCCTAGCAGCCAAAGAGTTCTAGAGCTACTCTAAGGAAGAAAACAACACCGAGGAGAGGATTCAAGGAGGAGAAATCAGATGGGAAGCTTTAAAAGAGTGCAGTAGAGGGTTCTAGTATTTCATTCTTACAGTGCGCAGTAGTGTTCTGGCAATGTGCAGAGTGCCAATTATGAAGGAAAAAATGGGCGCTGCGACGCTATGCCCAAACCTCCAGGGACTTCGCGCCGCGGCATTAATAGTGTGGCACCGCAGTGCCGTTTCAAGGTACTGCGGTGCCGCCTCCTAGGTTTTGTGACACCGTAGCGCCACAATCCAGCACTGCAGTTCCAACCTCTCGACTATCGCGATGTCGCAGCGCCAAGTGCCACAAAGCGCAGGACATGTTGCTGAATTCTTAGATCGTGGCCGGATGGTCTCTAGTATTTAACCTCTCTTGAACTCATCTGAAAGGAAAGAGGGTTCTAGAGCTATTCCAAGGGTTCTAGAGCTACTCCAAGGAAGAAGACAACACCAAGGAGAGGATTGAAGGAGGAGAAATCAGATGAGAAGCTTCAAATGAGTTTTTCTTATCTCATGCTCTTTCTCTCTTTTATTTTCTACAAATGAATATGTATCATCCTTGTGATATTTGTTTTGATTCATTTTGTATGAACATGAGCTAAACTCCATTTCTAGGAAGGAAATTGAACCTCTAATGTAATCCAACTATTTGCTTTTCCTCAGTTGTTCTTGATATCTATTGTTGAGTTGATTGTTTTATCTTGAGCTTTATGGATTTATTTATTTGGCCACTAAATAGAGTTGTGTTGTGAAACCTATATAAACTTGGGAAGGGAAGTTTAGGTTTGGACATAGATAGAATATCATAAGATCGCCTAGTATGGGGTGAGTTTGCATAGGATAGGAGTATACCTATGTGACTTATGCAACCTTTATGTGAGAATTACCAAACTTAATGAATCTAGTTAATTTATGTTAGGAGAAACATATTAGTTTGTCTAGATATTTTCACTTATGTCTTGGAAAGGAGTTTGTGAATATATTAAGAATCTCAGTTGTCAACTCTAAATAGATAATTGAACCATGAGGAAAACTAGTAGTTGGAGCAATAGATGGTAGATTGCATCCTTAGGTTCCTTATTATTGCTTTGAGAACAATTTTTTGTTGCTTAAAATCTATTTCCATTCTTGCATTTTACATTGTTATTTACTTTTTAATTCTTGCTCAAAATTAATTAGTTATTATCGTTTGGATAAATTTGAAACTAGTTTCAGATAGTAGTTACCAATTGTAAATCAAGTACTCTTTATGGGATTGATACTCTCTTACTTTTATATTACTTATTACGACTTGTGTACTTGCAGTTTGTATGTTAAAAATAGCCATTATATATATACATTATATTTAAAAAAAAAAATTTGTGAGTTCTTTGGGTATCGAGTTGGCTCCAAGCTGAAACATCTCCATCATCTTCTTTGTACATTATAAGGAAAAAGAAAGAAGAATACAACAAAGTTTATACCCCAAAATTAGGGTTTACATCTTTTGATCTAATCAAAATAAATTGCAAAAAAATTAAAACCTAAAGAACCACATAATTAACGATCAAATACCAACCATACATCCATCATATGATAACTCATCCATTCATCATCAAATACACATAAAACATAATGCAATACCCACTCATGCATACAAATAATTAATACTATATACTCATATAACCGTTCTGGTACCAATTGTTAGTTTTAAAAATAATTTTCGCAGCGGAAGATTAGCCCAGGAATAATCAAAAATTTTCTCGAAACAGTTGACTATATGAGTGCATAGTATTAATTCATAGCAAATAGGAACATACAAAGAGAATAGATCTAATACTTCTTGTAGCCTATCAGCAGATCCTAGCTTTACTGTTTTCTAAACCATGATCTTCCAATTCAAGCCTCAAGTACAACTAGATGAACGTGTAGGCGTTGCCTACAATTTTTTAAACTCACACTTTAGGCACTTGCAATATTCTCAACATATGAGACTGTAAGAGCTTATTCTATAGAGAATAGGAAGACTCTCTTCTTTTTCTCTCTAGTTTATGGAGACTCTGTAGAAAATAATATGTAATGTAGTCCATTAGGGTTTTACCTTATATATATATTTATTAAACTATTTAATAAATAAATTAATTAATCATATTAATTAATATATATATATATACGAAATCTTTTTGGCCGTAAGCTTCTTTTAACAAAAAAACGTAATTCATTCTTTTATAAACGTAAAGTTTATAATATATATATTTAAATTAATTAATCTAATTAATTAATATATATATATCTAAATAATAAAATTTTAGTCAGTTTCCCAATTTTTATTTATCAAATTATCTGATAATTACATATTTTTAAATTCAAAATTTAAACAAATTGGAAAACTTATCTCTCCATAAATTTAAATTAATTAATTCAAAATTAATCAATTAATTAATTAATAATAATTATTAATTACATATAGATAAACTATTTATCTAAACAAAGTGTGCATTAACAAAAATTATGTAATATCCAGTACAGTGTTTGTAAGAGGTGGAATTGGGGACCTATGGACCTAAAATTCAAGCTCCAATAAATTATGACAATTAATTAAACTCTTTAATTAATTTGTCTAATTTATTAATTCCAGTATTACTCCACTAAAAATCTGGAATTGCACTCTTGAAGTTACAGAATTAATTTACTCAGAAAACAACGAGCAGTCCATCGATTTAATCATTACATGCAGTTCAATCCTCCATAGACAATTCATAATTGGAGCTAGGTCATGTTCCGTTTACTTCTCCAATTACATCTTTATCCTTGTGTACCATTGATTCTCTAATGAACAATTAATTTATAAATCTATTATAAATTAAATACTCAAATTGTTCAAGTCCTAAATCAATACACAAGGGAATCATCTTTCTAGCTTCCCAATGGAAGAAATGGATTCTATATCTGTAAGTTACATTTCTAGCTACTCATTTCATCATGCTCCCAAGATACAAGTATTTCGGTCTGTTTACAAAACAAACCTTTAACAAGTATGTCAAAGAACATAATGTTATAAATAGGAGTCTATAACTACTCAGAATTAAGATTGATCTACATATGATCATCTAGTGACATTATTTGAACTCTCAACAGTTAACGGAATTTATGTGAGATTCAAATCATGTCCGGTCCAATCTTATATAATCAAATTATGTAAAGTATCTCCATTGTGATGTCAACACATCAATAGTCCGGATAAGACTATTACATTCTCAATGTTGATGGACTGTACTAATAATATTTAATTAAAGATCTCATACTTTAATTAATTATTACGGACTATATTTAGTTTATTATCCATAAATTTAATCCTCATGTATATAACACTTATATACTAAATTTATGGTCACATAAATAAACTAAAGATTTTCTGATATTTAAAGACATACTAATTATGCACAAATTCAAATAGAAAAATGTTATTTTATTAATTTAGCAAAGATCCAAAATATACATACTTTTAGGGCATAAACCCTAACATCGACTTCACCAACTTAAACAAAGCTTGCCCGAAAGATAGCTTCCCTCTATTGCACATCGATCAGCTCGTTGAAGCGACCTCTGCTCATGAGCTGCTAAGCATCATAGATGCCTACTTAGGCTACAACAAGATCCCGATTTATAGGCTGGACGAAGATCACACGTTATTCATAACTTATCGAGGACTTTACTGTTATATGGTCATGCCTTTTGGCCTTAAAAATGCTGGTGCGACCTACCAGGAACTGGTTAATTGGATGTTCATCGATCAAATTTGAATCACAATGGAGGTTTACTTGGACGACATGCACGTGAAGTCAAAGCGAGCTGGTGATCATATTGGGTACCTTGAAGAGATGTTCAAAATCCTAAGGCATTATCGCATGAAGCTCAATCCTTTGAAGTGCACCTTTGAAGTCACCTCAGTAAAATTTTTGGGGATTCATGATAAATGAGAAAGGAATTGAAGCCAATCCTAAAAAGATCCAGGCACTACTCGACATGGAATCACCTTGCAAGCCCAAAGAAGTGCTCAGTCTAGCTGGGAGAGTGGCAGTTGTCATTAGATTCATTTCGTGAGCTACAGACAAGTATGTTCCCTTCTTCGATGCACCATGACAAGCCAAAAAGTTTGAGTGAACAGAAAAGTGCAAGCAGGCATTCCAGTAGCTGAAGCTTCATCTCGACAAACCTCCACTGCTCTCTAAACCTATGGATAATAAGGTGCTTTTCCTGTACCTCACTGTATCAGAACATGTGGTCAATTCGGCACTAATGCGAGAAGAAGATGGGGTACAATATCCTATCTTCTATGCAAGCAAGTGGTGGCCACACTATGTTACCCAGAGATGGAAAGGCTTGCTTATGCCTTCGTTATGAGTTTAAGAAAACTGAGGACTTACTTACATGCTCACCCCATCCTTATGTTGACTTACTTCCCTTTGAAGGAAACCCTACAAAAGCCTGAAGAATTAGGATACCTTCACAAATGGACGATCGAGCTCAGTCAGTTCGAGATAATATTTGTTCCTAGAACTACCATCAAGGGACAAGCTATAGCTGACTTCTTGGCCGAATTCACATATCGGCTAGAGAAGGCTATGCCAGAACCAATCAAGGATGTTGCTATATGGAAGTTGTTCATGGACGGGTCATCAAACGAGCAAGGATCAGGAGTAGGGTTGATATTAATCAGCCTAGATGAACACAACTGATTCGCAACTAGTCATCAGACATATAAACGAAGAGTATCAAGCTTGCGGGGTAAAAATAGTATCCTACTTAGCAATGTTTCTGGAGCTCCTTGCACAATTTGTGAAAGCTGAAGTTCATCATATCCCGTGAGCACAAAATGCCAATGCTGACACCTTGTCGAAGCTCGCTTCGACAAAGGATGTAGACCTACTCGATGTAATTCCTGTAGAGTTTTTGACAAACCTGAGTATTGAAGAGAAGGATTCTGTTCTTACTCTCGAAGGAAAGAAATCGTCGTAGATATATCCAATCTATTCGTACCAAAGGATGGCGAGTTACCCACAGGAAAAGAAGAAGCCAGAAGAATGAGGCATCGAGCTACTTGATACATTTTTCTCGATGATAAGCTATATCGATGAGACTTCTTGATCCTACTACTTCGTTATCTGAATGATGAGGAAGCGTTTTAGATTCTCAGAGAAATCCATGAAGGAGTGTGCGGTAACCATTCTGGGGCAGTCTTAATTTAGCAAGAAAAGTCATATTTTAAGTATATTATTGGCTGATGATGAGGAAGGATACGATAAATTATGTGCAATGATGAGACAAGTGTCAACATTTCTCCTATTATTAGAAAGCACTACCTGCCAAGCTGACTACTCTGAGCTCTCTATGGCCTTTTACAGTCTAGGGAATCGACCTGATAGGATCGCTTCTAACAAGTCAAGGGGGAACCAAGTACGCCATGGATTACTTCACCAAATGAGCCAAGCCTTAATGTCCATCACTATGGGTAAAATCGTTGGATTCGTCACAAGATCTATCATGTACATATTTGGAGTTCCATATAAGATCGTGTTAGATAATGGCATGTAGTTTGAAGGCATTAAAATGAAGAGGTGAAGAGTATGGAATCACGAGGAGCTTCTCCGCCGTTATTCATCCTTAAAGCAATGGTCAGGTTGAAGCAATCAACAAGATATTGAAGCAAAACCAGAAGACTTAGCTCGAAAAACTTAAAGGGGCTTAGGTCGATGAGCTCCCTAAGGTACTTTGGGCTTACAAAACGTCTAATCGAACTGCGATGAATGAAACTCTATTCTCGATGACATAGCTGAAGTGATTATCCCAATAGAACTTGAAGTAGGAACTCAAAGAGTAGAAGCTTACAACTAGAAGACTAATCACGAGCTCCTTCAGAAAAATGTCGACATCCTAGAGGAAAAACGCGAACAAGCATTGATAAAGGTCGTAGCATATTAGCAAAAGGTAGATCGCTACTACAACTCTCGAGTTTGGGAAAAGCGATTCAAAAAGGGTGACCTAATCCTGTAAAGAGTAATGTCCAACATCTAAGAGTGAGATGTTGAAGCCCTTGGCCTAAATTAGGAGGGACCTTACAAAATTGCCTACGATATTCTTCCTAAAACCTACAAGCTTGCTCGAATGAATAGGCATGAGCTACCTCGAGCTTAGAATGTTGAACATCTTAGAAAGTATTATCAATAGGTCTTGTATGTTTTACTTTTTATTATAATAGTTCTACTCAAATAATGATAACTTCAATTTTAGATTTGTCTAAGTAAAACTCCTTCAATAATTAGTTTCTAGTTGTTTTGTCACCTCGAAACTATAGGGGCATAATGTGTAGCGAAACACAAATAATCGCGTTCTAGTACTATAGTTTGATGAGTTTGACGAAAAATTCTATGAGCTAGTTTGAGCATTCGATTATTGAGTGTCCGAGTGATTGAGTGGTCACGTGTTCAGGAGTTCGAGCACTCGGGAGATCGTTCTTCAGCATTCAAATATTTGGGTATTCGAGAGATTGAAGAGTTCAAGATTTTAATTTAAAAAAAAAACTACCATGTGTGAGGTAGTTAGATCGTTCTCGCTGATTGTGAAAAGTACTAGAACGAAATTAAGCTCTCAACCAGAAATTGAAGGTCTTAGCAACGAAGCAATTTTAAATCAAAATTATGGCTAAGTCAAACTGCTTATTTTATGCTACGAAAGATAAACACTTTCCTCAAACATATGTAAAAATTAAGTAGCTCACAACGCGAAGAGAAATAAAATTTTCTTAAGTATAGTGCCAACAATTATGGAAGAGTTCAACGAAGAAGTCCTAAAAAGACTGAGAAGAATTCCCGTCAGCTCAGCATTCATGTCATAAACTTTAATTTGATTTTAACCTCCTTGCCCTGATAATCATCATCAACTCGCAACACAAAACACAAACGATCAGGAAGTTGCGGTTCGACACCTTCCTTCACCTATTACAATCATAAAAATTGTGATCTCGTGTTAGAAAGAAGCAGTTCAAATAGCTTGAGGAAACAATAAAGTTCCCGGTGCACAAAGTGACACTAAGAACTGGGGGGACAAGTGTTATGCGTCAATTTCTCAACTACTTGAACAGGTAGCAAGCTCGTTCAGAGCTCACCTTATGCAAAGTGATTAAGATGCACGAGTTTTCTGAATAACAATTAGCTCGTCTAAAGGAAAAAATAGCTCACTCAGGAGCTAGGTAGAACTAAGGAGATTGCACACGATGAATGAACGAGCAGATCTTTTTCCGAGATTTCCTTAATTTGAAATATCAAATCCTAAGATATTCGAGATTAGATTTAGGAAATTACGAATAAGGATATTCAAATTAAGATTTTACCGGATCTTAGGGGATAAATACGAATTTAATTCATACTGATTATAATTTTAATTCAAATATTTTGTTACCTTATCTATAACGGGAAAACCTAATCTCTAAAAGCCTATAAATACAAGGCTTATTAATAGAGAAAGCGGTCCTCTCGAATGCCATCTTATTACCAGTAAATAGAGAATAATAGTGACTACAGTAGATGTAGGCTCTTTGTTTGAAAGGTTGAACCACTTTAAAATTATTCGTATTCTTCAAATTTTTTGTTTATTATTATCTTTAATATTCTCAATTTCCATTCTAGATTATCAATCTCATTGTTATATAAATATTTGGTATCAATAGAAGGACTATTTAAAAATAAAACCAAAAAAAAGAAAAGAAACGAAGAAAAATACATACTGAAGAGAGGGATAATCCCCTTCCCAGTAAGGGAGGAGCCTGCTAAAGGAGAAAGTGGGGAGGAGCTACAGGGTGAGGGATCTCTATTGCAGAGGAGAGAAAAGGAGAGGAAAGTCTCATTAATTTGGTGTCTAATAGTGGAACTAGGGTTTTAACATTTGTTTGAAGGCTACCAAATGGGTGAGAAACTTGTATTTATCATAGGGTTTGTGGCCCCTTGATGTGGGATTGATCAACAATTTTTCTTTTACTCCCTGAAGACTAGTAATTATTCCATGTGTTAATTGTCCTTTTACTCCATAAAGACTAGTGGTTATTCAATGTGTTAAATTGTTGTTACCTACTTTGAAAATGGATTAGTATGTTTAGATGAATATGTTTATTGGGAGATGTTTATCATGTTTGGTTAACAAATTGTAGTGAGTGCCCAGAGGCTCAATGCATGAATCTTTTTCTTTCGTAAAACAAGAAAAATAAAAGTAGTACATGTGTTTAGCTGAATGCTTAATTTTTTTTTCTTTGTTTTTTTTTTATAAAAACTAGGCTTCTCAAGGGAATATTATTAATAAAAGTTAAAAAGTTTTAATTACAATACAAGAATAGAAGATTATAATTTCAAACTCCTCAAAGAAAGAGATAAAAAGCAGATCACAGACACAACAACAGCAAGATTATGGGCTACCATAATTTTCTAAGAGAAGAAGATAATAAGGACTTCCAATAAATAATTACCTTCACCTGGAGTGAGTTCTTGGTGGGTACAATACTATGATTCTAACACCAAATAAGATACACACTTGAAAGGAAATCAACTCATCCGTATTACAGATCTAAATCTAAAGAAAAAGTTCTCAGTTTAAGATCTTGCAAACGGAATAAAAACCCACACAAATTAAAGATTAGGTAGTACAAAACCAACACAAATGATGTACTTATAACCTAATCTAAATCTAGACTTATTAGAAAATTAGAAAAAATAAACAGAAAAACCCCTCATCCTCGATGGAGATGAGGAAGGATAGGGGAGGAAGAGGAAAGAGCGCTCTCTCTCCGACCTATTGTGGGAGAGCGGCGGTAGAAGTTTTTTGAGAGTGAGAGAGAAAGAAGGCTAGGTTTTTTTTTAATTAGAGGGATGAATTTGCTTACTAGCATTTTAACTCGTCAATATATTTGGCTGAATGCTTAATTAGGTGTCCGCATTTTGTATTAATAATATATTTGGTTTAATTTGGTTGAATGCTCGATTTGCCAAGGAAAACCGAAGTGCCAGCATCGAACGTACCATCAATACAACCATTATATATGTAGAAAACCATCATATGGTGCAGCGGAAGGTGGTGTGTGTGACAATTAAAATTTTATACACACAAGAGAGAGCTTAGGATCAATATAGCTTTGTTGTTTTAATACATAGAATAAAAAACAGTTATTAGAGTAAAGTAAGAACACTCTAACCTTTCTGTTTTTGAATTTCCTTGGTTGATGATGAGGTTGTACTCTACCAAAGCTATGAGACCATGGTTTTCCTCACCAAGCCTCCACACCAAAGAACTAGAGAGTGGGCTCTTAATAGTCACAATCTTATTATTTTTGGCACACACTTTTTGAAATTGTTGCTATATGTCTCAACACATGAGATAGCAAGGAAAAATGGTTAAGAGAGAGAGGAAAGAACCACAAGTTAAAACTTAAAAAAAAATGAGAGAAGTTTTTTTACGACTTGATTATGCTGCCTCTCTCATAGTTTTTTTTTTTAACGTGTAGAAGAAAAAAAATTTCCTTATTTTTCCAAACATTTACACGTATAAACTATTTTCCCAAATTGATAAGGTGGCAAAATTAATATAATATTAATGCCATATCACTTTAAATAGGAAAAACAATTTTATCCTATTAAAGATATTATCAAAAACACATACAGAAGAGTGAGAAGATTTTTCTATGCTCTTTAACGTGTAAAATAGTTTCCAATTAAATTTTAAACAATTTAAAATCATGTAAAAGATAACATATTTCACTCAAATAGGAAAATAAAATTCCTTTCATCATGATATGGTTTACACGCATAAGCTAAAGGATTTTAACGTGTAATTTAGTTTCCTATTAAAGTGAAATACCTCTCCATCTATCTATTTAATTATATAGTTAATTCCATATATTTTTAATTTGGAAACAAAATAAAATAATTTTTATATGCACCTTTACACGTTTAAAGGAAAAAATATTCCTTAATTACTTTTCCAAAGTAATGTGTAAAGCTTGTCTTACACAAGCTAATGTTTCAAAAAAAAAATTCCCATTTTGTTTTATCCAAACAATTCAAATAATCAAATTATAAAATAATGGAATTAATATATTTGGTAAATCATAATTTTCCAAATAGAAAATAACATAAAACAATCATATTATATTTTATGCTTATTCGTGTAACACAGAGAAAATATCTCTGTGTTACACGCCCAATAGAGTGTGGTTGGACACACTGTTTGTTACTTTTTAAATAATCCTATTATTTAAAATAGCAACAAAAAATTAAGTAGACAAGAATAATAACATTTATTATTTATTATAATATGACACATAAAATAATTAAATGTGTAACATTAACTTTAGTGTGACATAATTAATTAGAATTCAATAATTCTAATTAATTATTAATACAAGAAAGTGACTATATAACATGTTCAATACAGTGTTAACAGAGGTGGTTCGTAGACCTTGGACTTGTAATTTCAAGCTCCAATAAATTTGATAATTAATTAAATTTTTTAATTAAATTATCGAATTTATTAGTTCCAGTGTTACTCCACTAAAAAACTGGAACTGCACTCTTAAAAGTTACAGTATATATTACTCAAAGTAATCATAAATTTTGTCCATTGATATAACCATTACATAAAGAATAATCCTCCATAAATGATTCATAAATACAGTTAGGCTTGTAATCCGTTATCCTCTCTAATTACTTCTTTATCCTTGAGTTCCTATGATTTTCTAATGAACAAAAAAAAATTCGTGATTAAATCTTGAATTGAGCGCTCTATCGTTCAAGTACCAAATCATTACTCAAGCGAATCATTTTTCTAACTTCCGTTAGGAAGGAATGGATTCCATATTGTTAATCAATATTCCCAGCTATCTATATTATCATGTCTCCAATATACAAGGATTTGGTTTGGTATAAACACAGATGTTACCGAATATATCAAGAGACATAAAAATATAAACAGGAGTCTATTAATTACTCAGGATTAAGATCGTTCCATATATGATCATCGGTTGATAAATATTGAATATTCTTTTCTGTAACGGGAGTAATTATGTTATGAACAAACTCTCTTACAGCTTAACTAAGCTTCTCAATGAGCTCCAAACTTTTGAGTCTATCTCAAAAGGAAAGGAGCCAGAGACAAAAGCTGTAGAAGAAAATATTGCTGAAGCTGGACCCTCTTCAAGTAAAGACAAGAAGAGGAAAAGGCAAACTAAAGGAAAGGGGAAGTACAATAGTGGTGGAAATAAGAAAAAAAAGAATAACAACAACAACAAGAACAAGAGCTCTAAGGAAAAGAAGCCCAAAAGGAAACGTTTCCACTGTGGTGTAGATGGGCATTGGAAGAGAAACTGTACAAAGTATCTCGAGGAGCCCAAAGAAAAGAAGAAGAAAGGTAAATGTGATTTACTTGTCATCGAATCTTGTTTAGTTGAAAATGATTCGTCACCCTGGATAGTAGATTCAGGAGCGACTAACCATATTTGTACTTCTTTATAAATACTTAGTTGTTCGCGGGAACTTTCTGATGGGGACTTTACCATGAGAGTGGGTAATGGAGCTTTGGTCTCAGCTTCAGCAGTGGGAGAAGTCCGATCAAATTTCAATAATAATAAATTTCTTGTTTTGAACAATGTTTATTTTATTTCTGGTTTTAAGAGAAATTTGATTTCTATTTCCAGATTGTATGAACAATATTACTCTGTTTCATTTGATAATAATTCCGTTATTATTTCTAGAAATGGCTTAAATATTTGTTCTGGATTTTTAAATGATGGGCTTTATATGTTAAGGCCTACTGTTAACTCACTGCTGAATACTAAGATGTTTAGAGTTAAAAAACCCAAAGCTAAGAAACAAAAGATTTCTCATGACAATAACACATATCTTTGGCATCTTAGACTAAGTCACATTAACCTTGACAGAATTAACAGACTAGTAAAAGATGGTCCTTTGAGAGAGCTAACTGTTGGCACTCTACCAATTTGTGAATCCTGTCTTGAAGGAAAAATGACCAAAAGACCGTTTTCTGCAAAGGGTCAAAGAGCCACTGAACCTCTTTAATTAATACATTCTGATGTGTGCGGTCCATTGAATGTACAAGCAAGAGGGGGTTACGAATATTTTGTCACATTCATTGATGACTATTCGAGATATGGTTATATTTACCTAATGCATAAGAAATCTGAAACTTTTGGAAAGTTTAAAGAATTCCAAGCAGAAGCTAAAAAGCAGTTAGGTAAGTCAATAAAATCTCTTCGATCAGATTGAGGAGGTGAATACGTTGATGATGAATTCAATGTTCACCTTGTTGAACATAGAATTATATCCCAAGTCACAACACCAGGTACACCACAACAAAACAGTGTTGCGGAAAGGAGAAATCGAAAATTACTAGATATGGTAAGATCCATGTTAATTATTCTACTTTACCCAACTCATTTTGGGGTTATGCGTTGCAAACTGCTGTATATATTTTGAACGTGGTACCTTCTAAGTCAGTACCAAAGACACCTCTAGAGTTATGGAATGGTCGAAAACCTAGTTTGCCACATATATGTATATGGGGGTGTCCAGCACATGTGCTGAAAGGGAAAACTGGGAAACTGGAACCTCGTACAGAAGTATGCATGTTTGTGGGTTATCACAAGGGAATGAGGGGAGGTCTATTTTATAGTTCTCAAGATAAGAAAGTATTTGTATCGACAAATGCTACTTTTCTTGAAACTAACTATATGACAGACTATAAACCTCGTAGCAAAGTTGTCATAGAAGAGTTACTTTCTGATAAGATCAGACCACAACTGACAATTATTGCCGAACAAGAAAAGAAAACCACCTCTCTAAATCAGGACACTTTGCCACCTCGACATAGTGGAAGGATAATAAGACCACCTGCTCGCTATAGAAAAATTAGAGAAACTCAAATAGTTATCTCTGATGATGGCAAAGATGATCCATTGACATATAAGATAGCAATGAATGATCCTGATAAAGAGAAATGGCATGAGGCTATGAACCTTGAGATAGAATCAATATATTCTAACTCAGTCTGGAAACTTGTAGACCTTCCTGATGAGGTAAGACCTATTAATTTATGTGGATCTACAAACGAAGAAGAGGAGTGGATGGAGAAGTGGAGACTTTCAAAGCAAGGCTAGTGGCAAAGGGTTACACCCAAAGGGAAGGAGTTAACTATGAAGAAACTTTTTCGCCAGGAGCCATGTTGAAGTCCATTCGCATTCTTTTATCAATAGCTGCATATTTCGATTATGAAATATGACAGATGGATGTCAAGACAGCTTTTCTTAATAGTTATCTTGACGAAACCATTTATATGGTTCAACCAGAAGGTTTCGTTGCCAAGGGTCAAGAGCAAAAAGTTTGCAAGCTGCAACGGTCCATTTATGAACTTAAGCAAGCTTCAAGATCTTGGAACATAAGGTTTGATGAAGCTATAAAATCTTATGGTTTTGATCAGAATCCTAATGAACCTTGTGTTTACAAGTATATTAAAGATCAAAGGGTGGTTTTCTTAATTCTATATGTTGATGACATTCTCCTAATTAGAAACAATGTGGAAATGTTATCAAATGTTAAGAAATGGCTAGCTAACCAATTCCAAATGAAAGATTTGGGAAAGGCAAGTTATATTCTTGAGATCCAACTTATACATGATCGCCAGAACAAACTCTTAGCTCTGTCTCAAGCATCGTACATTGATAAAGTGCTTGTTAGATTTGCAATGCAAAACTCCAAG
This sequence comes from Trema orientale, assembly GCA_002914845.1. Lineage (NCBI taxonomy): Eukaryota > Viridiplantae > Streptophyta > Magnoliopsida > Rosales > Cannabaceae > Trema > Trema orientale. The sequence goes on from JXTC01000348.1 coordinate 122,651, forward strand.
AGAGGACAATTGCCATCTCGACATGGAGTTCATCTTTCTAAAGAGCAGTGTCCTAAGACACCTCAAGAGGAAGAAGACATGGGACGGATTCCTTACGCATCAGTAGTTGGAAGCCTTATGTATGCAATGCTATGCACTAGGCCTGACATCTACTACTCTGTAGGAATAGTCAATCGGTTTCAGTCTAACCTAGGATTAGATCACTGGATAGCTGTGAAACACATTCTTAAGTACCTTCGGAGAACGAGAAATTATATACTAGTATACTCTGGTCGGGATTTGATTCCTATTGGATATACTGATTCTGATTTCCAGTCTGATATAGATAGTAGGAAATCTACATATGGGTCAGTTTTTACTCTTGTGGTGGAGCCATAGTTTGGAGAAGCATAAAATAAAATTGTATTGCTGATTCAACTATGGAAGCTGAACATGTAGCTGCTTCAGAAGCAGCAAAGGAAGCAGTTTGGCTCTGTAAGTTCTTGAGTGATTTGGAAGTAGTTCCAAATATGGATAAACTACTCACATTGTTCTGTGATAACAGTGGTGCAGTGGCAAATTCAAAAGAACCAAGAAGCCACAAGAGATCCAAGCATATACATCGCAAAAATCACGTGATTAGAGACTTCGTGAAAAAGCAAGAGGTATCGGTTATGAAGAAAGCATCAGAAAATAACCTTGCTGACCCGTTCACCAAGACGTTGCCTGCTAAGATTTTTGATAGTCACATAGAAGGGGTGGGATTAAGGGATATGTCTCATTTGCTTTAGGGCAAGTGGGAGATTATTAGTGTTTTTGCCCTAAGAGCAAAATATAAACAATGATTTGCTATTAAATAAATATAGTTGATTTTGTTCTATTTGCTTGCATATATTATTTATGATAATATATATAAATATCATAAAAATTCTGTGATTATAAATGTAACCTTAAACTTAGTATGTATAAAAGTTATACATACAAGAGGATTAAGTTTAAGGGATATAATCTAAATTAGTCCGTAATTAATTATTAAAGTTGGGATCTTTATTTTTAAAAAAATTACTAGTACGATTCATTATCATTGAGAATGGAACAGTCTTATCCGAGCTGTTTATGTAGCGACATTAAATGAAGGTACTTTATATAATGAGATTATATAGGACTGGACCAGATAAATTTAAATGTCTGATAATATCCTTCGTTGATGTGGCTAATCATCTTGAGAACATGCTCACGAACGGATGAGCCAACTTTCATTTTATCATTCATAATGGCCTTCACAGCCTCATGGCGAGACTGGTTAGAACGGCGCCCAAACATCTATTGTAGAGACTCCATTATCTCAAATGCAGTCTCTATTAGTTCGTGCTTAGTTCTAAGCACTTCAGACATTCCTGCTAGCAAGTAGTAGCGGGTCTTGGAGTTAGCATTAATCCATTTGTCATATGCCTCTCGAACAGCTCGAGTGGCATTAGCAGTAGGTTGTTCAGGACATTCCTCGGTTAGGACAAATTTGTGGTTCTCACAGACAAGAACTATATTCATGTTACTCTTCCACTTATTAAAGTTCTCTCCTGTTAATTTTTCAGTTGTAAGTAATGCGGTAATGGGATTCGACATAATTACTGAAAATAAATAATTGACTTTAAATATTTACTAAAATATCATCAAACCTAAATTTGGTATAGTAAAAATGATGTGTGATGCATATGTAAACAAAAATTACCAATACCACGATTGAACAACTAATACAAAAATGTGCCGCCGTAGGGTAGGTCATATTTTTACTAATTGAACCGAGACTTTCTTAATTAATAAATGTCAAACAAAATATCTCATATTTTCCACATTTATTAATTACCGTTTTATTTGGTCAAGATATATTTAACACATTTAATTATACCTTTATGAGTGTGACCTACCATTTTAGATTCCATGGACTTAACTCAAAAAATGCCGCCGTAGGGTAGGTCAATTTTGAAATACATATTGAAATCCTTTCTTAAAGAAGTCAACCTTGTTATTGATTTAAAACGAACACCCTCCGTAGGGAGGACGGAATCTAAGCATCACAAGGCGCCTCTTAAATCTCACGATGTTGTACTAACGGTAGAGACCAAAGGTTATATTGTCATATTACCTGTTCCCACTTATTATTTCAAATACATATAAATATATATTCTTATTATTAAATCTAACAATTTAGATTTATTAAATCCTAGAGACATCTAAATAATTTAATTTCTAGGATATTATAGAATCAAATCCTATTTTAATAAATTACCAGATTTTCTCAAATCTTAATTTATTATTAAATTACTATACTACCCTATATAAACTATTTTATAAAAAAAAATAGCATAGTTATTAAGAAAATGTGATATTACCAAGTTTTAACTAATTTAAAACTAATTCACATTATCTATTTAAGATTATGCGAATTTCAAGAAAAAAGATAATCTTAAATAAAATTAATCTAATTAATTTCCCAATGTGCATAATAAAAACTTTTATTCTATTAAAATAATTTTATGAATAAAAAAAATATATATGCACATGTATGCATGGTATCAAAATATTGAGTAGGCATTTTTTCTATTCTAGATGACATGTTATATGCATGATTATAACATATAATTATCAACCATAAAATAAAATAAAATGAGATCTAGGCCGGGTTGCATTGGATATTACATAACCAAGAAAATATATATTACCAAAAAAAATAAGAAAAACCTAGAACTAGACTATAATAGATCTAGTCTTTAAAAGTATCTTCATTTGGTGAGGTTGGCCGCCGAAGGGTGGAAACTCTGTTGTGGTAGGGTTGGCACACGGGCTGTGGGCCCCAGGTGGTGATTCTAATTTTCTTGGTCATCCTCCTTCGATCTCCATCAAAAGGATTATTACATATGTAAATCCTATACCCTAACTAAAAGGGTTTACATTGATTTTGATTTAATCAAAAAATAAATAAATGAATAAAGATCCAATGCAACCATATAATTAACGACTTATTTCTCTTAAACCATACATCCATCTCATGTAATAAAAATCATCATATATCAATATGCAATGAAATGCCTACTCACATGACATGCATATAAGAACATGATTACAATAATCATGTTTATTAAAACAACAAAATCCTCATAAAATAACCATGGCTCTGATACCATTTGTAGGAAACCATCATATGGTGCAGCGGAAAGTGGTGTGTGTGACAATCAAAATTTTATACACACAAGAGAGAGCTTAGGATCAATATAGCTTTGTTGTTTTAATACATAGAATAAAAAACAGTTATTAGAGTAAAGTAAGAAC
>JXTC01000348.1:126261-266140 GCA_002914845.1 Trema orientale
TATATTTTTAATTTGGAAACAAAATAAAATAATTTTTATATGCACCTTTACACGTTTAAAGGAAAAAATATTCCTTAATTACTTTTCCAAAGTAACGTGTAAAGCTTATCTTACACAAGCTAATGTTTCAAAAAAAAATTTCCTATTTTGTTTTATCCAAACAATTCAAATAATCAAACTATAAAATAATGGAATTAATTTATTTGGTAAATCATAATTTTCTAAATAGAAAATAATATAAAATAATCATATTATATTTTATGCTTATTCGTGTAACACAGAGAAAATATCTCTGTGTTACACGCCCAATAGAGTGTGGTTAGACACACTGTTTGTTACTTTTTAAATAATCCTATTATTTAAAATAGCAACAAAAAATTAAATAGACAAGAATAATAACATTTATTATTTATTATAATGTGACACATAAAATAATTAAATGTGTAACATTAACTTTAGTGTGACATAATTAATTAGAATTCAATAATTCTACATTAATTATTAATACACAAAGTGACTATATAACATGTTCAATACAGTGTTAATAGAGGTGGTTCGGGGACCTTAGACTTGTAATTTCAAGCTCTAATAAATTTGATAATTAATTAAACTTTTTAACTAAATTATCGAATTTATTAGTTCCAGTATTACTCCACTAAAAAACTGGAACTGCACTCTTAAAAGTTACAGTATACATTACTCAAAGTAATCATAAATTTTGTCCATTGATATAACCATTATATACAGAATAATCCTCCATAAATGATTCATAAATAGAGTTAGGCTTGTAATCCGTTATCCTCTCTAATTACTTCTTTATCCTTGAGTTCTCATGATTTTCTAATGAACAAAAAAAAAATTCGTGATCAAATCATGAATTGAGCGCTCTATCGTTCAAGTACCAAATCATTACTTAAGGGAATCATTATTCTAACTTCCGTTAGGAAGGAATGGATTCCATATTGTTAATCAATATTCCCAGCTATCTATATTATCATGTCTCCAATATACAAGGATTTGGTCTGGTATAAACACAGATGTTACCAAATACATCAAGAAACATAAAAATATAAACAGGAATCTATTAATTACTCAGGATTAAGATCATTCTATATATGATCATCGGTTGATAAATTTTGAATATTCTTTTCTGTAACGGATATTATCAGACATTCAAATTTATCTGGTCCAGTCCTATATAANGAATTTTCATGATATTTATATATATTATCATAAATAATATATGCAAGCAAATAGAACAAAATCAACTATATTTATTTAATAGTAAATCATTGTTTACATTTTGCTCTTAGGGCAAAAACACTAACAATATATATATATATATATGTGCATTATGTCTAAGCTTTGCCTGCTAAATGTCTTCCATTTGTCTCCTACATATATAATGGGAAAAATTCCCACAACCTAAACAATATATGAGTGCTTTAACAATTGTATTGAGGAGTGTATTAGAGAAAAAATTTATGTTATTTAACGTTATTTGTGCATTTATATCATTCACCTAAGTTTAATTACAGAGGATAACTCTGTAATTAAAAGAATTATTAGTTAATTATTAAAAGAGGGAGAAGAGAACAAGAAAAAAGGGTGGCAATCACTTTATAAAAATAATTAATTTTAATAAACTCGAAGATCTAAAGGATGTGACATTATCCACACAAAAAAAAAAAAAAACAGAGAATAATTTAACAAAGAACCCGTCGAAGCCTTGTCTCCATTTACACATTCTCTAATACGTAATCCTTCGGTGTAATTAATTAAGGAACAAAGTTACATCAATGTTGTCACTTAACCATGATCCTGGTAATTCTAACCTTAATTCTATACCTATTAATTCCTTTTCCTTGTTTGCTATTCTGGTTTATGACTCTAGCCCTCTCTGTAACTCATGACTTGAAGTCTACCAATCAAGTTTTTATATTTTTAATGACGATCATTTAAGGCATTAATTATCTTAGTGGACTATGACTTTCTTCAAGCGTGCGTTAATTTAAAATTTTTCCTTCTCCCATTTTCGACTTTTCTCTTGAATGTGTTTCTTGTATCAACGATTAGCGCAGTCTTCAAGCTAGCTAGCGATGTAAGAGAAGCAAATTAAGGTGTAGCAGCTAATATTAATTTTAAATTTATTTATTAATTAAATTGCTTATCTATACACGAAATTTTCTCAATTTTCTATTATGGCAACTAATTCAATTCCTTCCTCAATGGAATATGGTAGTTACTTAGCTAAACTATTTTTCTCTAGGTTATGTGACAGCTATATATAAAATAATTTCGTAGCTTCCTACTGAAGAACACAGATAAGAAAAGTAATGTATATTAAACACAAGTAATTCTCTTTATCGTTACGATTGTATTAGTCAAGAGAAGAATGAGGCTTCTTCCTTACGTTTCTTTGACTGATATATCTTGACCTAAAGAAAACGGAGTTGAAGTGGCATGTTCGATAATCATGGAAAGCTTTACACTTTGAACTAGTCAATATTAATTCTGATGCATAATTTCTAATTTCTTTCAATTTGACTTAATCATCTCTCCTGAAGGATCAGTAGCTAAACTAAAATAGCATGAGATGACTTATTTATTTACCTATCTTAAACGGAGATAAGAGAAATGGACCTAACAAAGGAAAAAATTAGGTGAATACCACTTTTTTTTCCTCATTAATTAAATCTACCACCATATCACTTTTTTAAATGAATTCTTGATGAATTCTTGACAAATTCTTGACGATCTTGATGGATTCTTGACAGATTCTTGACGTTAGTTGTAATCTTGACAGATTCTTGATGGATTCTTGACGGATTCTTGATGAATTCTTGAGTAATACGGGCCGAAATATTAAATTTAGAGCTATAAATTTGTGAAAATTAAGCCTTGTACGGTGCTTTTAGAAAAGAATTAGAAATATATGGTGGGCTTAGTTTTTTCTAGATTCAGTACAATATTTTATAGAAATATATCACTTTTCAAAGAGTTTTTAGAAAAATGTCATTTTCTAAAATAATAACTAATAACCGGTAACCAATTTTCGAGCAATAGTAACTAATAAAAGTATTTATAATTAGTAACTAGTAACCGGTAACTAGTTTTTAAATACTAGTAACCATTTTGAAAATTGTATTTTTCTATTTTTTTTTAAAAAAGTGATATTTTTATAATAAAAAAAACTGTAGAGAAATTGAAAAAAATTCTAACCCGCCGTATTTTTGTAATTCTTTTTTATTTTTGCAGGTAGAAGTGTTGAAAATCCTTTAAATTTTTCTTTTCTTCAAATTGTCATAGTATTAGTTATAGGTACTATAATTTATAGGACAAATTATATACTGTTCTCGTTATCGATTATGTAGAGTTTTACTCCCTGAACTACTTTTTATTATAAAAATTCCCCCCTCCACCCTTAGGTATAATTCAAACTTAAAAAAAAAAAAAAAATCTATTAGGTTCTGTATATAAATAAACCGAATTGTTGATGTGTCATTTATTTTATTATTATTTTTTTAATAATTTTTATAATTATTTAATGAATTGAATGAGAAAAAAATTAAAAGAAACTTGGAATGACCCCATGAAATCAATTCCCCAGACATAAAAAATTTCAACAATAAGAATAGGAGTTTGAGGTAATTGATTACTTGCACTTAAGTTACCTAACAGTTGACATCTATCACAAGCTTTACCGAAGATATAGGCACCTTTAAAAAGGGACACCCAAAAGAATCCACTATCTAACACCTTGTGTGTTGTACGCTTTGGTCCGAAGTATCCACCACAAGCATATGAATGGCAAAAAGAGAGCATGGAATTAAATTCATATTCGGGCACCTTTTTATTAATTGATCTGGACAATCTTCCATATGTACGGATCATCCCACACATAGTATCTTTCAAAAGCTTTATTCTTGTCTTTCTGGGCATGAGTAAGCTCTTGAGGTAACTGCTTGGTAACTAGATAGTTCACAATATCGACATACCAAGGGACTATCCCTCCTATAGCTAGCAGTTTCTCGACTGGAAACTTCTCTTGCATTGGTAGAGGATCTTCATCATGAATAAGGCAGCTAAGATGATCGACAACTAAGTTCTCACTACCTTGCTTGTTTTTAATCTCAAGATTAAATTGTAATAGCCCGTATAGTATACCCAAAAAAAAAAAAATAAATAAATAAATGAAAGGACAAAAGACAAAAAGACCAAGAGTTTAGTTAATTAAGCAAGGATAATTTAGTAAATTTGAAAACTAGGAAACCCTATACGTGAGTCAAGAAAAAAAAATTTAATTCTCTGCAGAGGGAGAGGAAAACGGCTAAGAGGCTTGGGAGAAGAGGAAAGATTACAAAAAGATCAATTTTTCAATTCTCCAAGGTAAAGAACTTTTCCTATTAAATTATTAATATATTATTTGGGAATTTTGGTGTTAATACATCATCTAGGATTTAGAATTCTTTAAACCTCTTTTTCTTTCATGATTCCAGGGATAATTTATATTTTAAGTGATTACTCATGCTGTAAGGTTTAAAACAAGACTAAAATTACGTGATTTGGATGTCTAGATTAAAAGTTATAGCTTTTTAAGTTTTGGTCCAAGACGGTAAAAATACAACTGAGAATGCGATTGGTTTTTATGGTTCTTCTGTTGGTCTAATAGGGATATATTTGGTATAGTTGGAAAGCTTATCGAATAAGCTTTCCAATGGTATATAATTTGTCAAAAATAGACTTAAAACCAGAGAGATATCCTTTTTAAGTGAACGCTACGAATCTGGAAAAATTTTATAATTCTCAGCAATTAGAGTATAACGTGGCAACGGTTTGCTTGGCTTCGTGGGGCCTATCTACGGACCCTAAAGCCATGTTCTTGGCACTTTTAGGACCCCTATCATTTAAAGAAATTATCCTCCAAGTTTCACAATTTTTAGAAATAATTTGGAATTGTTATGAGTTTTGATGTCGAGGTTATGCAAGTTAGTGTAGCGAATGAATCAAGTGTGCATGGGCAGCGGGTTAGACATTGTGTTAGGCATAATTCAAGATACCTATTAAGTGTTTAATACTCATATATGATTCTCGTTATAATTGTAGGTTCATGTGGTAGCTAGCAAATTATTGTTGGATTAGTTAGACTAGCGAACAAGTAAGTAACCTTTTTAAGTGACTTTGTTTTATTTAAGTTAATGTCTTTTGCTTTCTCTTAAAAGAAAATTATATTTGTAAATCTGAACTTATTTTCAAGCTATTTGTTAATAAATGAAAATTATTTTGACAAGAGATAACCATCTTTCGAATAAAATATGGATCAAGCTTACGTTTGTTACTACTATTAAATGATTTGGAACTTGTTACCTTATTAATAAATATAAAAAGTATTGGTTAATTATTTTATAATTGAATGTGTTGAAATGCTCTTCAATGACTATGCATGTAGACCTAATCCACAGAGGTTATATGTGGACAGTATTGACCTAGCTGTAGGGTTAAATATAGTAGATTCGTACCCGACTATAGGGGTTATCTGTAGTAGATTTGGACCTAGCTACAGGGATTATTTGTGGCAGATTCGGACCTAGTCACAGAGGTTAAGTGTGGCCATAGTCACCAAAACTATAGAGTAGAATTTGAAAATGATATCGATTATTGAACAAGTTTGACACAATGAATTTTGAAACTCTCTCTTTTGTTAAATTGGTTTTTAGTTAGTTTTATTTTCTTAATTTAAAAAGTATTGATTTCGAAGTTAGAGTTATTTTGTAAAATACTTACTAAATATTTCAAATTGCATATGCTTGATCCAACTAGTAGAGGTTATTAGTTATTTACTAGGCTGTCGAGCTCACCCTTTTGTACTTTAATCTTTTTCAGATTTAGAGAATAATCAATAAGTGGAACTCATATTTGAATGAGGGAGATCGTTTGAGGACTCAGATTTTCTATTTAGAGCTATTGTATTGTTTAGTTTCCATTTTGAGACATTGTTGGTTTTTTGAGGTATACTGGATTATGGTTATGGTTTTAGTTCCTTTTGTTATTATGGATTCAACAAATTGTTATTGATGGTTTAGATTGATTTAGTATTTTGTTATGATGAGATATTTTGGGTGTTAATGGATCTATTTAGATTTTTAATAATGATTGGATTCGACACCTTTCGTGTCTATGAGATTTATCCTTATGGGCATATGGCAATTGTCATGTCCTCGGTCTTGGGGCGTGATAATTAAAGTGGTATCAAAGATTAGGCTATGATATTTTAAGATCTTATCTAAGATTATGACTTTATTTAAGTTATGATCTTTAAAACCTTCTTAAGATGTTGATTTTATTTATCTTAAGTTAAGATAATGATCTCATCTAAGATTAGAGTAATAAGTGCTTTTAATACATTAAGTTAGATAGTTGTAATCTTTCTGCTATTTTGTCATTATCTTGAATATCAAGTAATGTTGGGAAAATTTATTTTGTGTTTGAAGGTTTGAATGGCAGACAATAGGACTCTGGCAGACTTAGCTTGTGAAAATCGAATAACTAACAGACAAGCCAGGCAACAACAAGGAGCTTAACAGCAAGGGGTTCAACAACAAGGAAATGTCAACGATGGTGCTAGGAATATTCAAGGTGAACCACAACAAGTTGGGCTGTATACATTGATAGAAAGTAGAAGTCAAAGATTTGAATAAGGTTTAAGTTCCCGAATTAAACAAGGAGTTAAGCTATTTAAATTAGAAACTTATGGAGCTGTAGTGAGTAAAGCTTTACTGATAGAGAGGGGACTCAATGATGCTCAACAGGATCGAGACAGCAACCAAAGAAAGAGATATAGGTCAGAACCACAAAAGAGTCAGAATTCATGTGGACAAGCTAAGAAGCAAGGAACTCAAGTTAGTGGACTTCAGTGTACAAGATGTGGTAAAGAGAATCATGTAGACAAGGACTGTTGATGGAACACAGGTGCCTATTTTCATTGTGGAACCCATGAACATAAGTTTGCATCGTGCCCTTTAAATGAAAATTCAAACACTTCACAAGCTCATCAAAATACTCAATCCTATCAAGGAACTAGACATAATGGAGACAAGGGAGGAAATCAAAAACTTAAAGCTCAAGGAAGAGTTTATACTATGAAACTGCAAGATGCATAGACTTCAAATGATGTAGTGACAGGTACCATTGTTGTGAAAATTTGCAAGCGCACAAAATCGTAACAAGTAATATAATAGGAAGTATCGAGTATCGTCCCACGAAGACTGTTATTTTACTAATTATCGAAATTATGCTAACCCTAACTTTATTTGAATTAATCGACTAAAGAAAAATTAAATTAAATGAAAACTAAAAATAAACTAAAAGTAATTAAAATAACGAAAATAAAATTAAAATAAAGAAAGCGTAGAACAAAAATTAAACAGGGTTTAAATTAATGAAAATAAACCTAGGGTGTCGGATTTTACCATAACTAATCCACTTTAAATATCTCAATCTCTGTAGCCTAAAACAATTCCCCTAGTTGATAGTCGAGATTCCCAAATTTATTCACTATCCTCTCCGAAGTTCAAGTAAAAATACCCTTAATTACCAATTCACTATATTCCTATGTGAATTAAACTAATTAAGAATTTATTAAGATTTATGGAAACTCATATAGCGACTACACAAACTATGTAAATATATTCATATTTTACATACAATTTATGGCTTTCAATCCAATGAACTAGGCATATAAATCTCCTTCCGGTTTCATTTTGATTAACAAATCATCTATTTAGTGGCCAATTAAATAGAAGCATTAAGAATAGAACTGAAAACTCAACTAGGAAAAATAATTTATGGACTAAATTGAAAGAAAATATTAAAGCATCATAGTTAGGCTACATCGTAGCCCTAGAAAAGAAATCTAGAACATAATTAAACTAAGGAAAATAAAAATATTAAATGTAAACATCCTAAAGAAAATAAAATTCTAAAACTGAAAATAAAATCAAACTAGAGAAATCGCGGTTGAAGAGGCTCCACTCCACTGCTCTATCTCCCACAGACTTTCTCCCTGGACTACAGTGTTTCTCACTCTAGAATTGTGTATTTTTTCCTCTGTCCCATAGTCCTTTTATAGCTGAAAAGAGGGTGTTTCCCAATCATTCACGGATTCCTATGCTCAAATATGATTGACTGTGTGATGTGTCACTTTATAATTTACTCTCTCTTTCTCTCTCTTACTCCTCATGTTTCTTATGCAAAATCTGGCAATAAGCGTTTAATCCTATGCTGCACGAAAGAGTGAGCTCAGCATGAATCTAACTTTTCATTGGCTGAACCAAGACTTGACTGTGACCAGTGATGTGGCGATGTCTTGTTAGAAGAAGAAGCCGGGTGTACATTCTCCGAGAAGCACCAGATTAGACACATCCAGCAGCTTTCTTACACGTGGGACCTACCTGTCCCCTATGTTTCCTCCCCCACTCTCAGCCTCTGCGAGTTTGCTACACTCTCTAATCTGAACCGCCAATCCACTTGATCCAACGGCTAAGCTTTAATCCGGATTTTATCTTTTTTTTTCTCTCTTTTCTTCTTCTCTATCAAATCAAAATTAAATTAAATCAAAAACATAAATCTAATGAACATCTATTTCAAATTAAATTAACCTAAACTAATTAAATTAAAACACCTAAACCTAATAAAATAACATAAAATTAAACAAAACTAAACCTAAACCAAAATAAAATAAAATTACTTAAATTACTTAAATTCTAAATTAAAATTACTCTAGGACACACATTTTTAATAAATAAAAAGCACAATTAACTCTATTTTTATAGAGTTATCAACCATTCTTATATTCTCCAAATATGCATATGTATTGTTTAACTCTAGGGCATGTCATTCTTTTGTGTCCACTAAATTTGTGAAGAAACATGATACGTTGATTGAGCCTATAGATACTGATTTATGTATAGACAACTCAATTGAAAGAACCTTGGTTGTTGACCATGCTTGTAAGTCTTATAGTATTGTTATCAAGGATAGGGAGTTATAGTTGATTTGAAGGTTATGGACGTACATGATTTTGAAATCATACTAGGAATGGATTGGTTATCTAGATATCATGCTTCTATTGACTGTCATAGGAAGAAAGTTAATTTTCACATTCCTAGCGAACTTGAGTTCTCTTTTGTTGGAAATTCGAAACATACTCCTCCTCGTGTGATTTCTATTTTACAAGCAAGACAAATGTTGAGACATAGCTGTGAAGGCTACTTGGTGACGGTTCGAGATACGCAACAAGATGAGTTAAAGCTAGAACATATTGCTGTTGTGAGTGAATTCCCAGACATCTTTCTAGAAGACTTGCGAGGATTGCCACCAGATAGAGAGATAGAATTTTCTATTGATGTTTTATCAGAAACTGCTCCAATCGAGCCATTGTTGATTGTTTCAAAAAGAGAGTTACTCTTTTGCTTGAGGATGGATGTCCTATTATTTATCAAGTTTGTTTGAATCCTTTGAAACCAAGTCTGATGTTGAAAGCATGCATGGGTGGAAGGAAGAAACTTGAGTGTTAAGAAAATTTGTTTGCCATTAATGGTGATGTGAGAACTGTCGATCAACACCCCTGGATATCTGTCGTTAGCGAGTTTCTAGATGTTTTTCTGGAGGATTTACCGGGGCTACCACCTGACAGGGAGATCGAGTTCTGTATTGATTTAATTCTTGGGGCCTAGCCAGTTTCTATTCCAGCCTATCGCATGGCTCCAGCAGAAATGACTAAGTTGAGAAGTCAACTGGATGATTTTTTGTCAAAGGGATTCATAAGGAATAGTACTTCTCCATGGGGCACTCTTGTGTTATTTGCCAAGAAAGTTAATGGCACGCTTAGACTCTGTGTTGATTATAGAAGGTTGAATCAGCTTATTGTGAAGAACAAGTACCCTCTGCCAAGGATCGATAAGTTGTTTGATCAACTCGGTGGATCAAGATTTTTCTCGAAGATCGATTTGAGATCGGGTTGTCACCGGTTAAAGATTCGAGAAGAAGACATACCGAAAACCGCATTCGGGACTCGTTATGGTCACTTTGAGTTCCTGGTTATGCTGTTTAGTCTGACAAATGCTCTTGCAGCATTCATAGATCTTATGAATAGAATTTTCAGACCTTATTTGGATTGGTTTTTGGTTGCTTTTATTGACGACGTCTTGGTATACTCAAAGACTCAAGAAGAACATGCTGAGCACTTAAGGATTGTACTTCAAATTTTGAGAGATCATCAACTTTATGCCAAGAAATCCAAATATGACTTTTGGATGATAAAAGTGAAATTCTTGGGGCACGTGATTTCTCAAGAAGGTATTTCAGTCGATCCTACTAAGATAGAATCTGTTGGTTTAGCTGGTTATTATCGTCGTTTTGTGGAGAATTTCTTGAGAATTGTCTTATCTTTGACGAAGTTAACAAGAAAAGATGTCAAGTTCATTTGGGATGATGATTTTGAAGAAGCTTTCATTGAACTAAAGAAGAGATTGACGATAGCTCCTGTTCTTATTGTTCCTAATAGTAATGAACCTTATGTTGTATATACCAATGCTTCCAGTTCTGGATTGGGATGTGTCTTGATGCAGAATGGCAAGGTAGTGGCTTATGCTTCTCGTCAGTTAAAGCTACATGAGAAGAATCCATGACCTGGAACTTGCAGCGGTGATTTTTGCTCTCAAGATTTGGAGATGTTATCTTTATGGTGTGAAGTTTGATATATTCTCTGATCATAAGAGTTTGAAGTATCTTTTCACTCAACGTGATTTGAACTTGAGGCAGCGTAGATGGGTTGAGTATATGGAGGATTATGACTTCGACCTGCAGTACCATCCTGGTAAAGCTAATGTTGTAGCTGATGCGTTAAGGAGAAAACTTCATTGTATGTTAGCTGCAATTATTTTTCAGGATTGGAAGAATTTAGTGGTAATTGGCGATTATAATTTGTAGTACATTGAGACTACAAAGCTGCTTGTATTAGTAATGTTGTTACTACACCAGCACTTCTCCAGACAGTGCAGCAAAGTCAATGACAAGATCAAGAGTTGAGGACGATCTGGAATCAACTCCAAGATGGTGAACAATTGGAAGGTTGGAGTACAAATAAAGAAGGATTTGTACTTTTCAGAGGAAAGCTAGTAGTAGCTAACAATCCTGACCTTAGAGAGACTATTCTCAATGAGGCTCATAAGTTCAAGTTTGCGCTATATCCTGGTAGCACAAAAATGTACCATGATCTGAAAAAACAGTACTAGTAAAAAAGGTATGAAGCGTGATGTAGCTACTTTTGTGGCTAAGTGCATGACTTGTCAACAAGTCAAGGTAGAACACCAGAGACCAGCTAGACTGCTACAGCCTTTGCCCATACCGGAGTGGAAATGGGATAAGATCACAATGGATTTTGTGATGGGTTTGCCAACGACTCGGAGAAAGAACGGCATGTTTTGGGTGATTGTCGATCGGATGACGAAGACTGCTCATTTCGTACCGATCAGATCTAATTTTTCACTCAACAAGCTTAGTCATCTCTACATTGATAATATTATTCATTTGCATGGGGTGCTATCAAGCATAGTTTCTGATAGAGACCCAAGATTTACATTAAAGTTCTGGAGAGCTTTGGGAACAAAACTAAATCTCAGTACAGCTTATCATCCTCAGACTGATGGCCAATTTGAGAGGACTATTCAGATTCTAGAGAACATGTTCGCTCTTGTGTACTGGATTTTGGTGGAAGCTGGGATGATCACCTGTCATTAGTGGAGTTTGCTTATAATAACAGCTACCAAGCCAGTCTTAGCATGGCTCCATATGAGGTATTATATGGGAGGTCATGTAGATCACCTTTGTGTTAGGCTGATGCAGAGGAGCATGTTATTCTTGGGCTAGAATTGATACAAGAGACTACTAAGAAGATTACCAAGATTCGAGAAAGACTCAAGGTTATGCAGAGTCATCAGAAAAGCTATGCAGACCTAAAGGGACACGAAGTAGAGTTTAAGATTGGTGATCAAGTATTCTTGAAAGTAACGCCAAGGTATGGGATCACTAGATTTGGGCTTAAAGGAAAACTGGCTCTAAGATATATCGGACCATTTGAGATTATTACTAGAATTGGGCTAGTAGCGTATCGCCTGGATTTGCCTTCACAGTTGGGCCGAGTGCACAATGTTTTTCATGTCTCGATACTCAGAAAGTACGTGCCTGACCCATCGTATGTCGTTTAGTGTAATGCCTAAGATTCTCACATGCATAATAAGCTAATAATAAACATGTTCATATTGCATAATAGACATATCAAGTGACTAGAATCAACTTTACAGTAAATTGCTCATTCTTTATTGTTAAATGTTTTCGATATATGTTATTGTACTAATATTTATGAAGTGTTCCCATGCAGTCTAAAGGCTCAGTACCCTCAGAGAGAGAGCTTGGTATGTGAGAAGAACAAAGAATATATATTTATGAATACAATACAATGTGCTTATGCATCAAGTTTGTTGATAACTTGGTCAAATAGTAGTTTTTCGGTAAAATGCATTTTTCATGCTTTTCGGAGCCGAATTCACTGTACATTTAACACATCATAGTTTTAATTCAATGTCTAGGACTCATTTATAGCATTTTATTTTTCAGCCCCAGGTAAGCACGAGGTGGCAGTCATGTACTGAATTGTGTTTAATTGCACTAAGCTAGCTTAGATTCAGCTTAATCGCGTAATGTCATCTTTGTGCATTCTAATAATTAGGTATTGATACTATGTTTGCATTACTAATTAGAGTCTAATTGACTTATTTTTATGTTTAATGATTGGTTATGGGGCTAGATTTCACCAAATTATAATAAGATTGGCCATATAGGATCATAAGTCAAAGTATGACTAGATTTCACTTCCTAAGCTAGGATTCACCAACTTGGACTACACTTGGGTGTATAGGATTGACCAACAACGTGGTGAGTATGCTAAGGATGTTTTAGAGCTTGACACATGGAAAGTAATGAGCAAAATAACCAAAATACCCCTTAGAATTTAAGTTATGCCATTCCTTAGCCATTAAGTATTGATTTTGGACCAAATCTGGTCATTTCTTTCCTCTTCCTCCCCAGCCATGACTTGAACCATTCCAGCCACTTTCTATACTTCTCTCAACTCCTCTTATCCATATCTAAGAGTTTCCAAGTGGTAGAACTCAATTTGGATCTCAAGAAAGTAAGATAGGTCCAAACTAGTCAAGGTAATTCTACTAGTTCTCCTTCTCAGGTTTTGTTTTCTTATTTCAATTCTCTACTTGATACCACTTAAATAATGATTTCTCTATGTCCTCTTGAGTCCTACAATCAATTTCTAAGCCTTAGAAATCAGTTTTGTGAAAGAAGAAGGCAAGAGCTTCAACAAAGGTTCAGTCAAGGTGAGGTTTTTGTGGAATTTAGAATTAGTAATTTATTTCGATTACTTTAGCTCTTGAATCAAAACTTTTATTTGATGAATAAAGGTCCTAGAAAACTTTACATATGGCTAGAAACAAAGAATTTAAGTGGAAGATTAAAGTTAGACTTAAAGCTCCAAAGTTTGCTACTTGTAGATTCAAGTGTTTTCGTTGTTAGGATAAGTTCACCATACTTGTAATATGATTTTATAAAATTGAAATGTATATTTGTTGATCCCATTATGTAAATATATTTGTTTTTTTGCTGTTTCTGACAATAGAAAAGTGTAAAAGTGGTTTTAAACTTTGTCTAAAACGAAAGGAATTCAAGTGTACCTAAGTTGCTCTAAATGATCCTCTTTGAGTTGTATATGTGGGAATTGGCTTGTTGATTGTTATTGCAGGTCTTAAACCATGATTTTAATCATGTAGGGATGTCCTAAAAAAAGGGGAGGTGCTGTGCAAATATTTTTAAAACCAAATGGTACCATTTAGAAGCAAATGGACTAGTTTTTATGAAAGTAGGTGACATTTTGATTCATTTTGTGATTAGGCTTCCTTATTTTGTAAAAGTTATGATTCGGTTTTGTGCTTGTTTTCTTTAAGCATTTTACATTGTAGTGATCATCTTAGAAATAAAATTAACATCAGGTCTTCCATACACCTTGTCACAGAGGATACTGACTGTTTCCACTATCTTTTACACGCTTATATATATTATATGTATTATTAGATACAAGAACATTAGTAGATACAAGATATTTTCTTACATGCTTATATGTATTATTTCAAGTATATGTTATTTATATGGTTATTGTTTTGTTCATGAAAGACATAAGTATGACATGATCATTTAAGCATGATTTTCAAAGAAGTGAAGTTTTCCATGTATTGGATTTAAAGTAGTACCATTGTATTGATTTTACGAGATATATTTTAAGTACATTGTTTAGTCTGTCTACGTTGGGTAAGTACGGTTTGCACAGGCATCCTTCTCGCATAGGTGGGCATAGCTTACCGACTGCCGGGACTGAGCATTGTACTATGAGATTTATTAGGTGCATTACCTAATCGGTCTGCATTGGATAGGTATGGTTCGCATTGGCCATGTGTTTCCTTCCCGCATAGGTGGGTATAGCCTACCGATTGCCGCGACTTTATAGTGTACTCAAGGGCCCTAAAAAGAATGTTTTCTAAGAAAAGTGCATTCAAATGAAAAGTTATAAAAGGAAGAGTACAATAGAAATTTCAGTAAAGTTTATGCATAACACGTTCACGAGCATGCATGATCTTTACTTACTAAGCATTAGCTCATTTAGTTCCTGTGATGCAGGTGAGGAGATATACGATGTATAGAGTTGCTGGTTGGCTAGCACGCTTTCTTGTCACCATGATCATACAGATGTAGATGAGCTTGACTTTTGGGCAATATTTTCTTTGTATTTCGATATTTTGACGTGTTGTAAATATTACTGCTGATGTCACGCAGTAATAATGTCAGAAAGGAGCTGCTGATAAGAACTTTTGGTTGTGCATTTTGTAAAGGCATTTTCAGAAAGTAATGTCACGCAGCTCCTTTTGTTTTATAGTTTGAAAAGTTTAAATTGGCCCAACTTTTTTGAACAAAACTAAAGTTATGATTCATAAAAGATTAATACTTTCTAGTTTGAATTATATAGTCATATAGATAAGCTAGAAGGGGTTACATTCAGTATGCAGAAGTGCCATTATAAGAAGATATAACATATGAGGAACAACCAGTTCGAATATTGGGAAGAGAGCGCAAGGTGTTTCGAAAGAGAGAGATACCACTTGTTAAGGTTCTCTAGCAACACCACAAGGAAGACGAAGCCACTTGGGAGCTTGAAACAGAGATGTATAAGAAAAATCCTCATTTGTTTAACTTTCAGCTTCAGGTTGTACTTTGACCCTTGTATTGTATTTGAATTTCAGGACGAAATTCCTTTAAGGAGGGGAAGATGTAAAATCTGGAAAATTTTAAGGGTACTTTGGACATTATAGAAGCAATGGCAAAGTTATAATTAAGCAATTTTCGGAATAAAATAAAGAAAAAATATGGAATTTTAAATTATTTGCAACAGTGCCTAGTTTTTGCTTAAAAGGGCTTCAGCAGTTCAAATTTCCAAAAAAAAGGCTTGAGGAAAAGAGAGAAAAAGAGAAAAATAGCAGGTTTCTGCAGCCGCCTCCAGTCGCTGCACCACCGCCCGCCTTGGCCCACGCACTAGCCTGCATCGAAGGTTTGCCGAAGACGAAGCCAACACCGCCAGTCCCGCCTCGTTTCGACGTAGGACGAAGTCACAGCGGGCCCTAAAGATTCCGCTTCGGGCAAGGTTTTCCGACCACCGGTGTGCCATCTGAACTCTGTTTTCGTCACGTCCAGCAAGTGGAGTCTCGTCTCGTCGTCGCCGACCACCTCCAAGTGGTTGTTCGTCAAAATTCATCTCTGATAAGTTTTTACCACTTTTACCGTTTTTACCAACTATGTAAAAAAGTGATATTTATATAATTATTTTAGTTAAGTAATTTATTTACCCAAGGTAAATATATGAGATGAAAGAGGGTTAAAAATCTTGAATAATTACAGTTGGTCGAAGTAAAAACGGTAATAGTAAGTACAGTAAAGAGTAATTAGAAAAAGAGGACATTTTCTGGTATTTATGTAATTCTCGGATTTTTGAGCTTAATTAATGCTAGGGACCTCGAAACTGAGTACTTACGTCGAATTTGGACTCAATGAGATCGAGACATGAATTTTGATATAAAATACCACGATGTTTCATTGTAGAACGAAAATTAGAATTTTGTGGCGTAAAATTGCATCGTTTTGCGTGCCACAGGCCGGTCCTGCACCAGGACCTGTTTTTGACAAGGTTTATGTCTAACCTAGCATTTTTGGGTGCTTTGAATTCAGTGGTAACCTCTGTTTCTGTGTTTGAAGCTCCGGTTGAAAAGTCATTTTTCAAGTGGACTTACCGGGAACCGGAAACTGCTGTTTAAGCACCTGAGCGACTAAAGGGGGATTGTTTGGAAATAAGGCGGTAGATATCACAATTAATGTTTGTCACTAACATATGTCTGGACAAAAGTCAACCACAAACCAAGCTACGCAAGAGAGGGATAGCTATTGTGGTATCTCAATTCGGATCATTCCATCTCATATCGATATATTTCAAGACATATCTAGTCACATCTAGACATACTCGTATATAAACAGTGACAAACATAATTGTTATTTACTTCTATTGTCAAAGATTTCGAGACATCATACATCAGCATGCTGAGTATAAAAGTAACTATAGGTATCATGATTTATTTCAGAGCTTATATAGATATTCTATTTGAGAATGAAACTCAGAACATATTAATAGTAGAATCATAAATAAATCAATTGGCAGATGCTTACCACAAAATAGGAAACTCAAAGATACCTCAAACATAAAGAGTATTTCGAGACTATCCAAGTTATTTCATCTCTATATATGTTTAGAAACAAGTCAGTGGAGATTACAATTGATGTTTGTCACGAACACATGTTTGGACAAATGTCAATCACAAATCAACTACTCAAGAGAGGGATAACTATTGTATCAATAAAATTCAGACAATCACAACATACAGTGAAAACTTCAGCTACTCCACCCAGTGGTGTACCCAAAGTCAAAACAAGAACCAACACAGAACATTCCAATCCCAACAATTGAGTAAACAACAAGGATATAAAAGAATGCGAAGCACCAGTATCAAATAGAACATAAGCCCAAGAGTGTGAAATGAGAATCATACCATCTACTACTCCCTTACCAGTTTGATCTCGACCATCTTCTATTCTGGTGACAACAAAGGCTTGACCAGAAACCTTCTTTTTCCCTTTATTCCCTCTCCCTTGGCCGGGTCAGCTACTACTAGCTCCTGGACCGGTGCTAGTGTATCCGCGTCTTCCCTGATTACTAGAAGCTTGCAGAATCTGGAAATTCTGTGTAAAGCTCGAACCCTGTGGCCTGTGCTAACGCTGGTACTGGCAACCAAAAGACTGCTGGAAAGGGGAAGAGTTGAATGCCTGAGATTGGTTTTGAGCTGGTCTCGTCTGGTTGCCTTGGAATGGTACAGACGCACTCTGGCTTCCCTGTGGCCCACCTTAGGATAAAGCTGGCGTCTGCTGGCAGAATGGACAAGATTTCTTCTGGTGGCCCTGCTGGCCGCAGTGAAAACATCCATACGGTCTAAACCATCCTCCATTAGAAAAATCACTGCTCTGAGAATTCTGCGTCTGCAATTGCCCTGGGTTTTTCCTATTAGCCTTCCTGTCACTACTTCTGCTCCTCGACTGTTCCCTCAAATTCGACTCGTCATCAAGAAAGGCTTCCACTTTCTGTACTGCAGTAACAAGATCAACCAGATTATCAAAATGCTGAGTCACAATCTTCTCCAGGATGGCTGGCCTCAGAGCTTCCATAAACTTGACTATCTGAAGGGTAGGGTCAGTCCACGGTGCATAGGCATACTGAGCCAACTCTATGAATCAGATATAGTACTCATTCACAGTCAAATCACCTTGCCTGAGTCATTCATGCTCTCTAATCATAGTAGATCTATGACTAGCATTGGAATATTGGTCTCTGAACAATTAATCAAAGATATCCCAAGTCATTCCAATCTCCTGCCATGACAGCTTGACGGTTTCCCACCAGTTGGCAGCTCCATCAGACAACTTATAAATGACAAAGACCACTCGGAACTCAGCAGGTGTCCTGATGGTTGTAAAGATCTTTTTAACATCTCTGAGCCATTTCTCAGCTACAGTGGAGTCCAGTTTACCATCAAAAGTTGGCGGACTCAACATGATAAAATCCTTGAAAAAGCTAGCCTGACGAGCCTCAGGATCTCGTTGAGCTCTTAATCCCGGTATTTCCTGCAAAGCCTCGTAAAGATCAGCAAGAGGGTCAGGAATTTCTTATTGTATTGGATGAGCATCAATTCTGGGCTCTTGCCTCGGTACTCTTCTTCACGGAGGCATCTTACTAGTCTATATAAATATGCCAAAATGTCAGTGAGACAATGATGCTGAATTTAAAACCTCTTTTTTTTTTGAAAACTAGTTACAATCAAATCTAACGGTGTCACACTCAAGGCAGATAAACATCCGCTCTGATACCAAAACTTTCTGTCACGACCCAAACTCCGGTTTAATGGTAGAAAGGGAATTTCACAATGGAAATTCAAAAAGTTATTTTGAAAAAATTTATAAAAATAAGTTTAGAAGTAAATTCCCACAGTTTTGTGATCACCATTAGACGTAAATTGACAAAGAAATTTATTAAAACAAACCATGCATCATCATCAGTAATCTCACAATTTAACATACTAATTATACAGACTGAGTCCGTGAACGGGCCCTTAAGTATTTTATTACAAGCCAAGATAATTAACAGAAAAATCTTACAAAGTTACCAGTTTCCAACACAGTAACTAGCTTCTCACTATTCAGCTCCCGAATTCCCAAAATCACACCGAGCACTACCTGAGAGGGGAAAAGTAAGGTGTGAGCATTCACATGCTTAGTAGGAATTCAATTACTTTGTTGACAGATGCAATTTCTCAAATCTGCATGGTTAGTTCCTTTAAACCCATTTATAAATCAAGTTTATAAATCATTGGTATCCAGAATAATCACATATTCAAAACCAAATCCAAAACCACATTATTGTAAATATCATACATCAACAAGAATGTAAGTGAGCTCTTATCTTCCCATCACGGCCCTGTAATATCTCTGTAGCAGAGGTACCCAACATCCTGACACTGCCCATAGGCGTATTAGCAAAAACCTGCGCAGGGGCCTAGGTCTCTCACCTAGCGCTGCAGCAACTCACCAACAATCTAAAAATACCGCGATGCTATAATGGAACTCAAGTATGTGATCCTATGGTTTGTATAACATGTAATAGTATACAACAACCATGCATCCAATAATCAAATCATGCTTTAAAATCCAACTTGGAATTATTCTGGGATTTACTGTACATGGGTAGCACACCGCTGTTTTACCCCATAATCACAATATAAAAATATGTATATAAAAAAATTCACACAGTCCAATCACAGCATAATCCAACAATTTTCAGCAATTTCATAAACTATCGTAAAATCACGATTCTTCATAAATAAGTTTTAATGCAATTAAAATCGAAAACAAATATTAAATCAGGTAATCGAACCCCTACCGCGATATGGTAATAATACCAAGCCAATGACGCTCGAACAATCCCCCGTTGGTCGCTCAGGTGCTTAAACGGTAGTTTCTGGTTCCTGGTAAATCCACTTGAAAAAGTGAGTTTTCAACCGGAGCTTCAAACATAGAAACACAGGTCACCAATGAATTCAGACCACCCAAAAATGCTAGGTTAGATATAAACATTGTCAAAAACGAGTCCCGCTGCGAGACCGGCATGTGGTACGCAAAGTGGTGCAATTTTGTGCGACAAAATTTCAATTTTCGTTCCACAATAAAATATAATGGTATTTTATATCAAATTTTATGTCTCGACCTCACTGAGTCCAAATTCGAAGTCAGAACTCAGTTTCAAGGTAGCATTAATTAAGCCCAAAAATCCGAGAATTACATAAATACCATTTTTTGGAACTATTTAGAAAAATGTCCTCTTTTTCTGATTACTACTTACTGTACTTGCTGTTACCATTTTTACTTCTTCCAACCGTAATTATTCATGATTTTTAACCCTCTTTCATCTCATATATTTACTTTGGGTATATAAATTACTTAACCAAAATAATTATGTAAATATCACTGTTTTACATAGTTGGTAAAAACGGTAAAAATGGTAAAAACTTACCGGAGATGAATTTTGACGAGCAACTACTTGGAGGTAGTTGGTGACGACGAGACGAGATTCCACTTGCTGGAGGTGTTGAAAATGGGGGTCAGACGGCGCGCCGGTGGCCGAAAAACTTCGCCGGAGACGGAATATTTGCGGGGCTGCTGCGACTTCGTCCGATGCCGAAACGAGGCGGGACTGGCGGCGTTGGCTTCTCTTTGGCAGACCTTCGACATGGGCTAGTGCGTGGGCTGAGGCGGGTGGTGGTGCTGCAGCTAGAGGCAGGGGGAAAAAACCTGTTGTTTTTCTCTTTTTCTCTCTTTTCCTCAAGCCTTTTTGTTAGAAATTTGAACTGCTAAAGCCCTTTTAAGCAAAAACTGGGCACTGTTGCAAATAATTTAAAATTCCAGATATTTTCTTTATTTTATTCCGAAAATTGCTTAATTACAACTTTGCCATTGCTTCTAAAATGTCCAAAGTACCCTTAAAATTTTCCAGATTTTACAATAAGAGTCTAAAATATATTTTCACTCAAAAAAAGCTAAACATGAGGCAGAGAAGGTGGCTAGAGTTGTTAAAAAATTACAATTTGACTATTTACTACCATCCTGGGAAGGGAAATATGGTAGCAGATGCTTTGAGCAGAAAAACTTCAGGTAATTTGGTAACTTTAATCACTGAGCAGAAGAACATTTTGGAAGATATGAGAAAACTGAACATCGAAGTAAGAGTACTAGATTCTAAAGTACAATTAGCTAGTTTACATGCGCAACCTTTATTGATTGATAGAATCAGGGCTGCCCAATCTAATGAACCCAATTTGCAGAAGATTTGAGCTAAGATGGAGACAGGAGTGAAAACAGAGTTTCTTATCCATGAAAATGGATCCTTGAGATTTGGGAAAAGATTATGTGTGCCAAACGATCCAAAATTAAAGAAGGAGATTCTTGGAGAAGCACATAACACGAGCTACATAGTGCATCCTGGAGGCACTAAAATGTACAGGGATCTAAGAGAGAATTTCTGGAGGAATAACATGAAAAGGGAAATTGCTCAGTATGTTGCATAGTCCTTAGTGTATGAGCAAGTGAAGGTTGAACACCAAAGACCTGCAGGATTGTTATAACCCATTGAAATTCCTGAATGGAAATGAGATTATATCACTATAGACTTCGTAACAGGATTGCCAAGGACTAATAGTGGTAATGATGCAATTTGGATTTTTGTGGATCGTAAATCTAAATCTGCACATTTCTTGGCTATCAAAATCACTTTTTCCCTCGAGAGATTAGCAAAACTATATATAAGAGAGAGAGTGAGACTGCATGGGATTCCAACAGTTATTATTTCTGACCGAGATCCTAGATTTTTATCACAGTTTTGGAATGTCGTATACAAAGCTTTTGGGACTAAGCTAAGTTTCAGTACAGCTTTTCACCCACAAATAGATGGACAGTCAAAAAGAACCATTCAGACATTGGAAGATATGTTGAGAGCTTGCACCATAGATTTCAAGGGTTCTTCGGATGAGCATTTGCCCTTGGTAGAGTTTGCATACAATAATATCTATTAGGCTAGTTTGCAAGTAGCACCGTATGAAGCTCTATATGGTGGAAAGTACAAATTTTCTATTAGTTAGGATGATATAAGAGAAAGGTAATTACAGGACCTGAAATGGTACAACAGACTGTTGAGAAGATTAGCTTGATCAAAGAAAGACTTTTGGCTACACAAAGTCATCAGACAAGTTATGCAAACCCCAAAAGAAAGGAAGTGGTATTTGAAGTTGGTGATCATATTTTCTTAAAAGTGTCACCTATGCGAGGAGTAAAGAGATTTGGAGTTCGAGATAAGCTTAGTCCTCGATTTGTTGGCCCATTTGAGATATTAGATAAAGTTGGTAAGGTAGCTTACAGACTTGCCCTGCCACCAGCTTTGTCTGGCATTCACAACGTGTTCCATGTATCTATGCAGAAGAGATACATTCCTGATCCTAGTTATGTGATTCAGTACGAGCCAATACAACTTAAAGAAGATCTAACTTATGAAGAATGTCCTTTGCGTATAATTGATACAAAGAAACAAGTGTTGAGACGTCAAATTATTTCTTGTATTAAGGTTCAGTGGACCATCCACACTGAAAAGGAAGCTACATGGGAGTTAGAAGAGGAAATGAGAGCAAAGTACCCTTTCTTTTTTGAGACTACGGGTACATGAAGTTTAGATGAGTAAACTTATTTTAAGTGAGGGAGAATGTAATAACCCGTATAGTATACCCAAAAAAAAGGGAAAAAAATAAATAAAAGGACAAAAGACAAAAAGACCAAAGGTTTAGTTAATTAAGCAAGGATAATTTAGTAAATTTGAAAACTAGGAAACCCTATACGTATCATCTTTCAGAGTCTGACAGAAGAAAAAAACAAAATTTAACACTCTGCAGAGATAGAGGAGAACGGCTAAGAGGCTTGGGAGAAGAGGAAGGACTACAAAAAGATCAATTTTTCAATTCTCTAAAGTAAAGAACTTTTTTATTATTTGGAAATTTTGGGGTTCATCCATCATTTAGGGTTTAGAATTCTTTAAATATCATTTTTTTTCACTCATAATTCAAGAGATGATTTATATTTTGAGTGATTACTCTCACTGTAAGGTTTAAAACAAGACCAAAATTACGTGATTTGGATGTCTAGATTAAAAGTTATAGCTATTTGAGTTTTGGTCTAAGACGGTTAAAATGCAACTGAGATTGCAACTAATTTTTCTGGTGCTTTTATTGGTCTAATATGTTCATATTTGATATGGTTGGAAAGCGTCTCAAACAAGCTTTCCAATGGTATATAGTTTGTCAAAAATAGACTTAAAACCAGAGAGATATAGCTTTTTCAAATGAACGCTACGAATCTGGAAAAATTTTGTAATTCTCAGCATTTAGAGTATAACATGGCAGCAGTTTGCTTGGCTTCATAGGGCCTATCTATGGACCCTACAGCAATGTTTTTGGCTCTTTTAGGACCACTATCATTTGTAGAAATTATCCTCCAAGTTTCATAATTTTTAGAATTAATTTGGAATTATTATGAGTTTTGATGTTGAGGTTATGCAAGTTAGTGAAGCGAATGTACCAAGTGTGCATGGGCAGGGGGTTAGACATTGTATTAGATATAATTTAAGGTACCTATTAAGTATTTAATACTCATATATGATTCATGTTATCATTATAGGTTCTTGTGGTAGCTAGCAAATTATTGTTAGATTGGTTAGACTAGTGAACAAGTAAGTAACTTTTCATCTTTGCTAGTGACTTTGTTTTACTGAAGTGAATGTCTTTTGTTTTCTCTTAAAAGAAAATTATGTTTCTAAATCTGAACTTGTTTTCAAGCTATTTATTAATAAATGAAAATTATTTTGACAAGAGATAACCTTCTTTCGAATGAAATATGAATCAAGCTTACGCTTGTTACTACTATTAAATGATTTGAAAATTATTACCTTATTGACAAATATGAAAAGTATTGGTTAATTATTTTATAATTGAATGTGCTGAATTGCTCTTCAGTAACTATGCATGTGGACCCGATCCACAGAGGTTATATATAGACAGTACTAACCTAGCTGCAGGGTTAAATATAGTAGATTTGTACCCAGTTATAGAGGTTATTTGTAGTAGATTTGGACCCAGCTATAAGAGTTATTTGTGGCAGATTCGGACCTAATCACAGAGGTTAAGTGTGGCCATAGTCGCCAAAACTGTAAAGTAGAATTTGAAAGTGATATCAATTATTGAACAAGTTTGATACAATGAATTTTGAAACTCTCTCTTTTGTTAAATTAGTTTTTAGTTAGTTTCATTTTCTTAATTTAAAAAGTGTTAATTTTGAAGTTAGAGTTATTTTGTAAAATACTTGCTAAATATTTCAAATTGCATATGCTTGATTTAACTAGTAGAGGTTATTGGTTACTTACTGGGCTGTCAAGCTCACTCTTTTATTCTTAAATCTTTTTCAGATTCATAGAATAATCAATAAGTGGAACTCATATTTTAAGGTGGGAGATTGTTTGAGGACTCAGATTTACTATTTAGAACTATTGTATTGTTTAGTTTCTATTTTGAGACATTGTTGATTATTTGAGGTATACTGGATTATTATTATGGTTTTTGTTCCTTTTATTATTATAGATTTAGTAAATTGTTATTGATAGTTTAGATTGATTTAGTGTTTTGTTATGATGAGATATTTTGGATATTGATGGATCTATTTGGATTTTTAATAATGATTGGATTCGAAGCCTTTCGTGTCTATGAGATTTATCCTTACGGGCATATGGCGATTGTCATGTTCTCGGTCTTGGGGTGTGACAATTAAAGAATGTAACACCACTGAGCCTCACCCAAAAGTGCTAGCTTGAAGGTACTTTTTGACTCACGGACCACCACTTAAATACCTATAATCTTCTCAGAATATACCCGATATGGGACTTGGGGCGTTACAATCTCTCCTTGTTAAGGGCCTAGCATTCTCGTTAGGGGGTCCACATTCAATAGCCCACATATAACCCTTATGGGCAGGATCAATATTCACCATGATTCTAGCCTGCGGCAGCCTTCCAAGGCCCACACAGGTATGGACTGGGTCGGCTCTGATACCAAATGTAACATCACTGGGCCTTACCTAAAAGTGCTAGCTTGAAGGTACTTTTGGACTCACGGACCATCACTTAAATGCACATAATCTTCCCAGAGTATACCCGATGTGGGACTTGGGGCGTTACACAAATTCTTGGGGAAGAAGAATCTACTGAATGAGATGAGGTTTGACATCCTTCTTAGTGAGGAAATAATAGAGAGCTACATGGACTGAGTAAACAATTACTTTTGTGCCAATCAAATTTAAGCGAAATTTCTCAAAGGCAAAAATTACTGCTAAGAGCTTCTTCTTAGTGGTGGAGCAGTTAAGATGAGCATCATTAAGAGTTCTGGAGGCATAATATATAGCATGGGGGAACTTATTAACATGTTGATCTAAAACTGCACCTACAACATAATCACTGGCATCACACATGATCTCGAATGGAAAACTCCAATCTAATGGTTGGATAACAGGGGTACTAGTCAATAGCTCCTTCAATTTATTAAACGCCTGCATACATTCTTCATTGAAATCAAAAACTACATCCTTTTGAAATAGGTTGCACATGAGTCTTGAAATCTTTGAAAAGTCTTTAATATGTCGTTGATAAAATCCAGCATGACCAAGGAAAGATCAGACTTCCCTCACAGATGTGGCAGGTGACAAAGAATGCATAAGATCTATCTTCGATTTAACAACTTCAATACCTTTAGCAAAGATAACATGACTGAAGACTATACAATGATCTATCATAAAATGGCAGTTTTCCTAATTCAATACAAGATTAGTCTCCATGCAATGTTTAAGAATAAGTGTAAGGTTGTTGTAAAGATATTTATCAAAAGAATCACCATAGGTACTGAAAACATCCAGACAACTTCAATGATTCTTGTGTTGTAGTGAGATTCGTAGCTATTATCATAGGTAAAGTGATATTCTCCCCCAAATAGACATACTTGAGATTATCGGAGAGTGGCTTGAGCTCTAAAACTAATGCTTTCTTCACATATGGTAGTAATCTTTCAAATGTCAATGTAAGGAAAGCTACGAGAGATTATATCCTCTTGGTAATTTAGGCAAAGAGTCCAAGGCAAACAAGGCTTCGATAACAAAATTCTCCATACTAGTACCCGCTCATTTTTCTTCACCATTTTCTCTATCAAAATTCTCCCTAAGAGCAATCTCTAATCCATCTTTTCTAATCAACTCAAAGAAATATTGTGACCACTAACATATCAATTAAAAAGGAGTGAATGTCACTAAGATACCTCATTGAATCAAAAATATTAAATAGAATCTCATCATTATTGAATTCCATCATTAAAGTCTCATTACGCACATCAATCTTCATCTGGGCCGTCTTAAAAAATAGCCTACCCAATAATATAGAAGATGATGTAGCAGGAACTCCATCCTCCATATCTAAGCTATAGAAATCAGCAGGAAAAACTAACTTATTTACTTATATCAAAACATCTTCAACAATCCTTTTTGGATAAACATTGGAACGATCGGCAAGTTGTATAATAACTCCAGTGGTTGACGATAAACCTAGACTTAAGGAAGCAAAAATAGAGTATGATATGAAATTAATTGACGCTTCCAAATCTATCATCATCTTGTCAAACTGAATGTTACCTATAGTGCAAGGGATTGTAAAGCTACACAAATCTTTGTATTTAGGAGAGAGCTTCTATTGGAGAACTATAGACACATTCTCTCTCACCTTCACTACGAGGGATAGTGCTCTAAAACATATAGATTGTATGTAACATTGCTAAAAATAAATAAAATATACAATTTTCTTATTTGCCAATGTGTTTTATGTTTTCCAATATTATATTATTAGAATGTTAATATTAAAATTCCCTGATTATTTATAATACTGTAAAACTTAGTATTCAACTGTTGAATTACAAGAAGATTGAGCTTACAGTTAAATAATCTAAATTGTCCTTAACAATTAACTAAGGTTTGGAATCTTTAATTGATAAGTTACTAGTGCGGTTTATTCTTATTGAGAATGTAGTAATCTTATTCGGGTTACTAATATGGTGATAATAGAATAAATGCACTTAATATAATATTAATTATATTGGACTATAGCAGATAAAATTTGTTCTCCAATAATCTTCCGTTTCATAGAAGAATTAATTTTATCATGAAGATGGCCATATATGAGATAATTTTAATCATGAGTATTTAACAAACTCCTGTATATGAAATTACATTTTTTGACTTACTCGATACGGTCTTGTTTTTAAAACAGTCTATCATCTTGTATCTTAGAAATATATTTTGTTATATAGCAGGGAATGATAGTATACATTGAATCTATACCTTCTATTTGAAAGTTGTAAGAATAATTCCCTTAAGTAGTAATTCGGGACTTGAACAGTTGAGCACTCAATTTACAATAAGATTTTGAATTATCTGTTCATTAAAGAATTATTAGAACTTAAGGATAAAGAAATAGTTAGGGAGGTTAGCAGAATGACATCAATTTCATCATACTAGAATAATAAAAACTATGAGAAAAAAGACCAAGAAAAGAGGAATGTTGATTGCTGAATGATGGCTTAAGTATCTTCCATGCAGAATGATCTCCAAGCTCTATAGTATGCAAATCTCCTCTCAATTCTCTCTCTCTCTCTAAGTTTCTATGAGTTATGGTATGTGCAGGAATGTCAAAACTGTTGGAAAGTTCAATTTTTATAGTGTATTATACAGTGGAGGTTGGTTTAAGAAGTTACTCAAAGCTGGACTCGTCAAGAAGCCCTAAACTTCAAGTTACCCAATTTTTCTGGCGTTACAGTGCTCGAATTCTGCCTAGAAGGTGAATTCTTCCTGAGAATCAGTGCCGCAGTGCTGGATGGTTGAGGCAGCGGTGTCAGACCCTGATCTACTTGATTTCTTTATTTCTTCGATTTTCTTCCTTGTTTTAGCTCCTTCTCACCCATACTCTTCCAATTTACCTATAAAACACAAAAACATCATAAGAAATCTTAAAAGAAAAAGAAAACTATCAAATTTATGTTGAGAAATTAGTCAGATACTACGTACAATTAAGCTCTTATCAGTAGACTACCAGTAGGTGATTGGAGACCGTACTCCATCTATAGTATGCTTGATTCATACTCTTATATTGAGCACAACTCACTCTATATGTAGGATAATTAATTAATGTTAAAATGCTGAATGTTGAAAAATTACTTTACCGTATGGCAAAGTAAATTTTTCTACCATATATACTTAACATTTTGTTATCTCAGCAAATCTAAATGTGAGATATTACTATCCTCTAATCAACAATTTTATCACTTAATTGATAAATTTTTCTATATAACTTGCACTTCAAATAATTCTCTAACAAACATTTAAGGCAACCCAGCGTGTTAAAAATTATGAGAGTCAATCTTCTTTTAATTTTTCAACAAATGACTATAGCAACTTAATGCTATTCATTGTGCAAATATTAAGTATCTCTAATTCTTCCATTAACAAACACTTAATGCATCCCAACATATTAAATTTTGTGAGAGTTAAACTAATAATCTAATTCTACAAGCAATTATTCAATACAACTTACTACCGAAACTATCATCAAATCATAATCATCTGATTTTTCAAATCTTTATTACATTATGAAGAATTTTGTGAAAGCTGAGCCATTCAAAAGCCCTATTCACTATGTTCGTGGAAGTTTTCTATTGCACACCCCCAAACTTGTTTCTTTCTTTCATGAACAAGTGTATAACGTTTTTTTTTTCACTCCACCCATCCTCCCATAACATAGTATAGCTCAATCAATATACTCAAAGAGTAAAGGTTGAATGTTATTATTTTAGGCTAGGCTAATGTGTATGTAGTTGAAATAGAAAAGACTTTATAAGCCTCAAAATGGGTATACTAGGGATGAAATATATCATGGTTAGCTTGAAAGGCTTAAACGGTCCAAAGATTGCCTAAGTCCTCTCCCTGATAAAATGCTATCTAGGATTTCGCCTCAATAGATTATCAAGCAAATTCTAGTACTTGTGAGATAACAAAATATCATATTCATATAAATATTCTCTAGATTCACACACAAATTAAAGATCAAGGCATTATGTTCAAATATAGACTTTTCAATCAAAATGGAACTAACACAAGAATTATCTATAAGACTAAGCCAATATCCACATTTTTCAACAAGTTATGCACAAATTCGCCCTAAGTTCTTATCATTGGAATATGTTATTCATCAAAAAAAAGTACAAAATGCCTCTGTTTATTCAAACACATAATCACACAACTAGAAAAATAAACCCACAATTATAAACAAAGAAACACAAGTACAATCCAATAAGATTTACTCCCTCCCCAAAACTTAGCAAGTAAAAATATAAAAAAATTAAAGAACAAAAGAATGAGCTTAGGGATACTCCTCTCGTTACCATATAGTCACGAAGCTTGATCTCCTTGAAATAGCACCAACTCCTTGGATTGCACCAAACACGAACATGGAAAAAACAATACACGAATATGAAAAAGTAAACACTTGGGTTGCCTCCCAATAAGCGCTTGATTTATCGTCTTCAGCTTAACTCTACTCATCAAACAGCAGTTGTCGCCTATAAAGTGTGGCATACACCATCACGAATGGGTCTTTGTTACAATGGTCCTCAAGCTTTACCAAGGATAGACAATGATTGCTCATAATTCTAAAATGGCTTGATTTCAAATGACCAGCTTCAAAGGGAAACTTTACCTTTAGTTCAAGCTTATAGAGAGTGTAGTATTGAGATGGTGGCTCTAATGGCAAATAAGACTCCGTTGGTGGTATACTTGTGTAGACCAATGATGCGGCCAAATCATTGGTCTCTTGGAGTTCCTCAACCACCAACATGTCTTGTGGCTCTTCTTCTTCAAGTTCCCTTGAAGACTCTTCAAAATAAAAATATTCAAAATCAAACTTTTCCATGTCCTCCGTCATTTGATAGGCTTCATCTTCGGGTCTCTCTTCACAAATTGAGAAGCCATATCTATCTTGAACTTAACTCCTACTTGTATGATTCAATCCTTTCATAAATACTTAGAGTTGGTACCACTTGGGCAATTCGTGGTCTGGTCCTCTACTAAGCCTTATCTTGAATCTTTCCCAAGCTATGTATAGAGGTTCCAAGCTATATTGGGAAAACGTTGTGAGGCTTTAGCGAAATCTTACTTTAGCTAGCATCATGAACCTCACAAACAAAATTAAAATAAGTCAAAAAAAAAGAAAATTTTCAAGTAAAATTAGAATTGATTGGTATTAATATAAACATAATTTTTACAAAATAATTCACAAAATTTCATATTTATTTAAAATATGTAAAATTCATAACTAAACTAATTTTAGAATCAAGTAATTGAATCACTACCTCAAACGAGTGAGTAGATAGCACTGCGGTACTATGGATGTTGTTTGATGTTCTTTAGTGGTCGTTCGAAAGGTCGGGGATCATTTTCAAACCATCGATCGCTTGGTTCGAAAATTCGATTTTTCAACGGAGCTTCACATCGTGAAATGGATATCAGCATTGAATTCCAAGTGTCCAAAATAGCTCGATTAATTATATAATTCGATCAATTTGGTTTCTGGGCCAAAACCCAGCCAGTGGCAAGTAAAATGAGACAAATCCCGAGTCTTGTATCTCGAAATTCATGCCAGTTCATAACATAGTGATATTATATATCAAAGTTCACCTCTCAACCTCACAATTCGAGTTTGAAGTCAAAACTTCGTTTCAAAGTCTCGAGCCTTAAACAGGCCTTAAATCTGAAAGTTTTTAATATCCTTTTTTTCCCATTAAAGTGTCATGATCGAATTAATTGGTTCATGAAAATAATTACAAGAATATCACTTTTGAAAATATCTATGAAAATACCAACTTTTAAATTTGAATTTTCTCACACTCGGAAATGAAAACCCACATAAACTATTTATCTCTTATTATGTGTTTAATCATCCAACAAATACACTATATCTCACCAAGAAATCATATATCAGCCAAAAATATTTGTAAAAATATCATAATTTAATTTTGAGAAATGGCCAAAAGTGTTCAATTGCTCACCGGAGCTATGTTAACCCAAGGTGGCAGCTAAGACATGTGGGGTCTAGCTCTAGGGAAATTCCTACATATTGCTTCTTGTTGACTGTGTTTAAATGGGTTGAGGATAAGACTACTAAAAGTAATTATGCTAAGGTTGTGGGAGATTTTGTGAACTCTAACACATTTGCAGGATTTGGAGATTTTGTGAACATGCTAGGTTTACATGTTCGAGGTAGACGTTCAGATGGCTAGTTAAGTTACTCTATTTATCCTTGTTGTCTTGTTTATTCTCATGGGTTCACATATGATCATTGTCTCTTTCTCACTTCCCTAATAACTATTTAGCCATGTTTGATAGTGTCTACAAGTGTATCTATGGATGTTTTATAAGACTTGTATATATAAGGACATTTTAGAGACTATAAATGGACATTCTTAAACTCTTAAGTACTTAGTTCACCAATATTTATGTTTAATGAGCCATTTCAAGCATTGGAAATTAATTTATGAGTGAATTTACAAACTTTTTTCCAGGATATCATTTGTACTACAAGTTGTCGTTTTTCAAAGATTTGGAAAACAAAAACTTTTCACTACTTTGTAAAATAAATTTAGGATTAATGGCACCATTGGTCCCCAACCTATTACCATTTTGGCATATTGGTCCTCAACCATTTTTTGTGGCATTTAAGTATTAGACGTTTCTCTTTTTGGCACCATTGGTCCTTTTGGCATATGTCATCCAAGATTCCATTAAAATTCATTTGAATGAGAGAATTTTTGCACCATTGATCTTGATTTTTTAATTGTTTAATAATTTGGTCCCTATTTTTTCGACTAACAATATTGCATCTGCTAATCTTTCGAAAAATAAAAATTCTAAAAAATTAATTTTCTAAAAGATTGACAGATGTAATTACATAAATAAATGAACATTTAATAGAGAACTATAAAACTTTTCAAACCTATTTACTATAAATAGTTAATTAATTTTTTAGAATAATCATTCATAATTACATGAACGTTTAATGGATATAGTAAATTTTCAGTCAAATTTGACTAGTATAAAAGCGTGTAAGTAAAATTTTTTTAGTTTTAAAAATAGTAAGATAATTATTTTTTGTTCATAAAGTTACTATAGTTTGACATAAACTAAGGTTTATTAGTATAATTTTTTTCTTTTTTGAATTTAGTTTTTAAATGAACTATCTTTTTTATATCCGTCTTTGAATTTTAATTTTTAAAAAGATTTATAGATGCAATATTGTTAATCGGAAATATGAATACAAAAATAAAAATTAGGGACCAAATTGTTAAACAATTGAAAAATCGAGATCAATGGTGTAAAATTTCTCTCATTTAAATAAATTTTAACAGAATCTTGGATAGAATATGCCAAAAGGATTAATGGTGCCAAGTAAAGAAACGTTTAGTACTTTAATGCCACAAGAAATAGGTTGAGGACCAATATGCCCAAGTAGTAATAGGTTGGAGACCAATGGTGTCATTAACCCATAAATTTATGATTTTCAATTTATGGAATTCTGCTTTTGCCATTGGCCCAGGTTTGTGTCATGACAATATATATAAAATTACTTTCTTTCTATCATTCCTCCAACTTTCTAAGCAAAAAGAATTAAGATCTCGGATGACATAAAATGAGTACTTTCATGTTATCAGATTATTAAAAAGAAAAATTAGAAATATTAAAAAACAAAATTCTTAACACAGAGAGAGAGAGAGAGAAACCCTAAAGATTTGAGAGGGGGAGAGAAAGCGAGATCGAGAAAGGGAGCGAGAGAGAGATTGAGAGAGATAAAGAGAGATACCTTGACGATTTAGAGCTATGAGCGAGCAAATATCGATGATTGTCGCCAATAGAGAGATACTTTGAAGATTTAGAGCTATGGGGGAGCAAATATCGATGACTATCGCCAATAGAGCACATTCACATCTATGGCGAGGGCATATCGATAATACTAGGGGAGGAACGAGAAAGGAGAGGGTAATACTAAAAGAGAAACCCATAATGTCATTAACTCCTCTTTCTTTCTATGTAGGACTTATTGTGTGGGGTGTAGTGTATGTGAGCCAAGTGGTTATAATTCCATCAATACCTCACATTTGAAATTGAATAATTTACAATTATGGCCTCACATAGGGCAAAATTGGGCAGCCCAACTATAAAGGTGCTCTCTACTATATATAACTATAATCATCTTTCTATTAAAAAAAATTCACTACTTTGCCATCACAATCATTTTAACTATGGTAAAAGCACCTCTCTTATACAATATTACAAAAACAATATTACAAAATAAATTTAAGTAGGCTATAACTATAATCATTTTTGCCATCACAATCATTTTAACTATGGTAAAAGCACCTCTTTTATACAATATTACAAAAACAATATTACAAAATAAATTTAAGTAGGCTATAACTATTTATGTCATTTGTGAATGGGGTGGAAAGACTTTTTTTTTTTTCCTTTTTTTTTTTAAACATTTCAGAGAGACATGTAAACAAACGTTATTTCACTTTTATTTTTGAAAACAAACAAATTTTACTCTTAGAAACAACAAAAGTACTCAAAAATAATTACATTTTGATGTCTTATTAATAGTAAAAATGAAAAGTAATAAAAAAAATGTAGGAGAATTGACAAAGAGATAATAATAAACCCGTCCTTAACTCCCAAGGGGTGGTCGAAGTGGCAAGAAGCTCGAACCTAAGGCCTTTTCTCACTTAGGGAGGGTGAGGTCATGAGTTCAAGCCCCCACGTCGTCTTTGGGAGCCCAACCGAATGGGGGTGAGGTCATGAGTTCGAACCTCCACGTCGTCTTTGGGAGCCCAACCGAATGGGGGTGACTCTGAGAAGTGACCCGCCACCGGGATCTCATCCGCGTTTTTTATTATAAAAAAAAATAAACCCGCCCTTACAAAAGAGAGTAATACAATTAAAATCACTTTTTAGCTGTGTGTTTTTTGTTTTAGAATTAGATGAATTTAAACATGTGACATATGACCTTCACTCTTTTACTCGCACAAAAAAACCCTTAAACCCCTATAGCTCACCATTTCCCAGTTTTCCGATGCCAAAATGAGAGGAAGCTCTTGTATTGGAAGAAAGCTACCATACTCCGTAAACCTATCCAATGCGACCAGACAAACCCTAGTCCCCTTCTCCACTTCCTCTGGCGACGGCCGAGGACGCGGCCGCGGCGGTGGCTCTCATCGCTTCGACTTCGCCGCCACACCGCGAGCTCCGGGCCAGCCCGAACCCGACGTTCCCAGACCCGACCCGAACGAATCGCCCTCGTCTTTGGGACATGGCCGTGGCAGTGGCAAGCCAGTAGCTTCGTCCCCGATTCTCCCGTCATTCAATTCCTTCCTCTCCCCGGTCAATCCTCCCTATGCGGCGGGTCGAGGCGGACCATCGAATCGGGTTCCGGGCCTACCTGGCACTGCCGAGCAACGCCCACCACCGGAGGAGGAACAGGAATCCGGACCCAAGAAGCCGATTTTCTTTAGGAGGGAGGATGGTGCGGACGCGGTGCAGGCTGCTGTCCGAAACGATGGCGTTCCGGAAACGAAGGAGGCTACTTTGCCGGATAATATCGTCTCGATGTTGCGCGGTGCAGGGAGGGGGCAACCTAGGAGGCAACGGGGACCAGAGATCCAAACGGAGGAAGTGAACAGGCATCTCCGGGCTCCGAAGGCCCCGGTTCCGGTACCTGACCAACGAGCGGCGGCACCAAAGATGAGTACGGAAGAGGCGGTGAAGCATGCGATGGGGATACTTTCGCGGGATTCGGACGGGGTGGATGTCGGAGGAGGTGGAAGAGGCAGAGGTGGAGGGAGGGGCGGGCGGGGCCGTGGGAGACGGGCTTGGAGAGATGGTGGAAGAGGAGGTAGGGGCCGGTATCAGGACGCGGACGAGGGAGAGGAGACGGCGCTTTATCTTGGTGATGACGCTGATGGGGAGAAGCTGGCGGAGAAGCTTGGGACTGAAACAATGAGCAAATTGACTGAAGGGTTTGAGGAGATGGGTGTTAGGGTGCTTCCTTCGCCGCTTGATGACGCGTATTTGGACGCCATGGACTATAATTATAAGGTAAGGAGTTGCGATTACTGATTTTATTTTATTATTTTTTTTTTGGGGGGTTATTTCGTCGTAAAATTGTCATGTTTGTTTGGTTGCTCAGGAAGATAATAAATGAGTAGCTTTTGGATTTGTTTAATTTTGTTGTGTTGGTTCTGTTAGCTCTTATGTTTGGATTCATTGAAGTCTAAGAATGCTATGCTAAACTCTGAGCTCAGAACCGCAATTACCTCAGTTGAGCTCATGGCTTTTCCGGTTTGGGTTGTAAGATGATGTAACTGTAAGCTTATTGAACTTACTAATGTACTACTTTGCTTCATTCAAATATGTGGCGATATTTTATACTGGTTGTCAATTCTAGGATTGCTTGATAGTGTTCGAGTAAATGAAAGCTTCTGGGTCAAGCAGGTTTGATTACAATTAATTAAAGTTTATGGTTTTACTTGTGTGTCTTTTCTTGGATTGCAGATAGAGTTTGAACCCGAGTATATGATGGGAGACTTTGAGAATAACCCAGATATTGATGAGAAGCCACCTATTTCTCTTCGTGATGCACTTGAGAAGGCGAAGCCGTTCTTGATGGCTTATGAGGGCATTGAAAGCCAAGAAGAGTGGGAGGTACAGTTTATAGTTCCTATTTGATACACATTTGGCTTTTAGTATTATGCATTTGTATCCTGTTTCTCTTTTTTTTACCCATGGTGTAGTATCAATTTGCTAAATCATAGTTTAAGGCTTTTAATGGAATCAAAATTTTCAGCCTTCAAAATCTATTCTTTGTTTGCTTGTGGTTGACTACTGTCGTGCTTGCTTTTGTTCACTGGTTTGCTTTTGATGCCACTCTCTAGTTGTCTTATCTAAACAGAAATATCTGTTCTACTTCTTGTATGCTTTGTCCAAGACTTCATTGTCTAATTTGTCATAGATACACCCAATAACAGAGAGGAAATCTAGACTCGTTTATCAAATAAAATTTTTTGGATTTTAATTCTTGTTATTTATCACATTTCTTTTGTAATGAATTCGTTAGTAAAATACTTTTTTTAGTTAGAATTTTAGTTAAGGCTTCAGAAAATTTTTTATTTTATT
Source organism: Trema orientale (assembly GCA_002914845.1). NCBI lineage: Eukaryota > Viridiplantae > Streptophyta > Magnoliopsida > Rosales > Cannabaceae > Trema > Trema orientale. Next base: position 162,481 of record JXTC01000348.1, read on the forward strand.
CTTTAAGCCGATGAAAATTGATTGGATATATTTCAAGAGAAAAACAAGTTATAATTTTTTTATCAAGTTTGATTCCTCTTTGACGGTCTTCGATTTCCCATGTAATTTTAATTTGGGTTGTATGTACCTTATCATTTTCTAGTCTTCTGTTGTTTTGATTAAAGGAACAAATGGAAAACTTAGCAGAACAATCTCCCATGGAAAGCTTAGAATTACTATGAAGTTAAAATTTTGTTATTATTATCTTTTTGGTTCTATACTGGACTTCTATGCGGTTGAGTGGCGAGCGAAAAACAAAACTGACAGTGCTGTACTTTTAAGTAGTTAGTTTGTTTTGCTTATTTATCTTCTAATTTTTTTCATTCTACTAGGAAATAATGAAAGAGACAATGGAGAGAGTTCCATTGTTGAAGGAGATTGTTGATTACTACAGTGGACCAGATAGGGTTACTGCAAAGAAACAACATGAAGAATTAGAAAGAGTTGCCAAAACTCTGCCTGCAAAGGCTCCTGATTCAGTAAAGCAATTCACTGAACGTGCAGTACTTTCTCTTCAGGTTAGATTCTTTTCTTTGTTTTGCCAAAACATTTAGTTATTTTTAAATTGTGCATGAATAATATTATTAGTCTATTCTTTTTTGCCTGTTGCCTAAGATGATTCCTCATAATATCTTGTGAACGTTGCTTCTCGTGCTTTTGGAATGGGGTTATGATGCAATCTTAAAGCTGTTTGTAATTGCATGATAAGAAGACTGGCTGGGTTTATGGTACCCTCTTTAAGTTGTTTGTAATTGCATGATAAAAGACTTGCTGATTTTTTTCATCTACACCAAGAATGCAACTGGTTATGGTGGCATGAATATAACAGTCTCCAAAGATTTGTTCTAAAAGCAGCTTATGGATGGGATACTACTAATGGCACTCTGATTAATTTCACGCCACAATATTATTTACCATTTGCCACATGTTTTAGGTTTCTTCGTAAATTTATATTGGGGATAAGTTTTGTATAATGCAGACGTTATCATTTTTTCTTTTTTAAATGTTGATCATATGTTGACCCTGTTGATATTTTGTTGGTTCTATTTAGGATATCCTGTGTCATGACTTGTGCGGTCACCTAGGCTTGTTTTCAGGAACATAGTTAGGGGTGTTCTGAGACTGTAGAATGTGATAGGACTTTTCAGTAATTGTGACGCTAACATTGTGATAGTTTCCTTTGGGAGATAAGTTGAAGTATTGGTTGTGTAATGGTTGTTTACCATATTTTATTTATTTATTTATTTATTTTTGATAAGAAATGAAACTTGTATTATTAAAACAAGATAATACAAGAACAGGTGGATAAAAAATCCACCCCGGAAAAAACAGATAACAAAATTACAAAGGGGACTCCAATCTCCATCCATAACTAAACAGGAAAAGCTACTAAAATCTTTTACATCATGTGACCATATTGCTACCCAAAGTCTGATCCTATCCCACAATGATTCCAAACATTCTTCAACTCCATCAAAAATCCTTCTATTGCGTTCAAGCCATAAAGCCCAATAGCCTGCTAAAACAATCACCTTCCAAAGGATTCTTGCTCTCTTGTTAAAATGAAGCCCTTGACCTAATCCCATTAAATCAGAACAATGTCTTGGAACCACCTAAACTCTTCCAAACTCCTTCAAAATCTTACACCATAGCTTTAGAAAAAAACTACAGTGTAGAAATAAATGATTGTAGACTCGCAATCCTTTTAACAGAGGACACATCATCCCGGAGATAATAATTGATATGGTCTTCTTTTTTTAAACACATCCTGGACATTCACTTTTCCCAAAGCTAGCAACCAAGTGAATACCTTGACTTTAGATGCAAAAAATCTTGGCCGTAGGAAGAGCTGATCCACTAACATCAAAGTTCAAACACATAAAAGCTGACTTGCATGAAAAAAGCCCTGACTGATCCTCTACCCAAACTCTCCTATATTCGATATTGGAACATATTCTTACCAAGACCAGCCGAGTGATTAATTCCAGGAAGTAGAGTGGCCTAAGTCCAAGGGAGGTCTAGGAATTGGGAGCTTAATTCGGAGGAACAAAGCTTTGTTAAGTAAATGGCTGTGGAGGTTCTCTCTTGAAAAAAATAAATTGTGGTTTAAAGTTATTAAGAGTAAATATGGTATTAGCTCTAATAATTGGGACTCTGGAGCCGCGCAAAGAACCACTTTTCGAAGCCCATGGAAGTTCATTTCTATTCAATACAGCGACTTCTTAGAACTTGTGCAGTTCAGGGTGGGCAATGGTGATAACATCAGATTTTGGGAGGATGTCTGGTTGGGGGAGGAAAATTTTGCTTCTAGGTTTCCAAATATTTATTGCATCTCTAGGTTACATGGCAGCAAAGTATCGGATTTTTGGGAGGGCCAGGGTGGTATTTCTTTAAATAGGGAAGGCTGGATCTTGCATCTCTGCGGGAATATTAATGATAGATATTTGAATGAATGTATGCAGCTGATTGAGTGCCTGAATAATACTACTTTGTGCCCAACCATAGAAGATAGAAGAGTTTGGATATCGGACTCTAACAAAGGCTTCTCTATCAAGTCGTGCTTCCTCAACATTAAGGATTCGGGTAACACCCCAAACTTGGGCCGTACAATATGGTGTGGAAATCTTCAGTTCCCTCAAAAGTTAAATTCTTTGGGTGGTTCGTCTTGAAAAGGAAATTGAACGCCTATGATTTGTTGCAAAGAAGAAGGCCTCTTCGAGCCTTATCTCCTTCCTGGTGTGTGTTGTGCAAAGCTAACAGGGAAGATATTAATCATCTGTTTATTCACTGTGAGTATGCTTCCAAACTCTGGTGGAGGCTCTTGGAAGTCTTTAAAATGAAATGTGTTCTCCCCCATACTTGTTTTGACTTGCTCATGGACCGGGGGGGGGGGGGAGTTGGAGGCGGTAAAAGGAGTTCTCCTTGGAATGTTTTTATCTTGGCACTTCTGTGGACGCTTTGGTCAGAAAGAAACCATCGAATTTTTGAAGATGTTTCCTCTTCGGAGAGAGAGTTATAGGATAAAATTATGTTTTGGGGGGCTATTTGGCTTAAGAATGCTAAATAGTTTAAAAATGTCAATCTCTTTGATTTGTTGAGAATTAGGGATTGGCCAGATTAGTTGGCTGTTTTCTTATTTGAGTTTCTTTCAAAATAGACCTTAATTTTTGTGTACAATGAATGTTTTTGATTTGCAGAGCAATCCTGGCTGGGGATTTGACAAGAAATGTCAATTTATGGATAAGCTGGTGTGGCGGATGTCCCAGCAGTACAAGTAAGCTCAAAATATTAATTTTATGGCGGGTACATGCTGAACTCTCAATGATTAGTAGACAACAAAAACGAATGATGGTTTGGCGATCCAAGCTTAGATGAAGTTTATGCTGCGTTTAATTCAATTAATTTATATTTCTTCTGAAATTTTGCTTGTCAAACTATCTTGCTTTTTCGTTGTTCACAGGTCAGGAAATTTCCTTAATTTTTTGTAATAATTTCGATAATGTATCCAACATGGCATCTTTTGTGAAAGGATTAGGCTTTTTAGGCAGCCGAATTTGTTTCTTGGGCTTACGATTGTTCCAATTTTGTGGCTCTTTGACTTGCGTAATATTAGTCCTTTGGATTTTCTTCTTGCCTGGTTTATCATCAATAGCCTTGGAATATGATTTTTTTTTTTTTAACTGGAATTTGATGTCTCTCGATTTAAGTGCTGTAAACTCTGGATCAGTGGAATAAAATACAGAGAAATTCTGTGATCTGACAGTATCAGACAATTTGTAAGAGGCATAAGCGGCCAGATTATCGATTTGAAGCTTGTAGGTGAAAACAAGTTAGAAATTAGAAAAGGCCTATTAGGGATTCCACATCAATATTTATGTTAATAATATTTGCATGTCAGTTGACATGATTATTAGATGCGTATGTTCTTACGATTGCTGGTAATTAAGGCTATGTTTGGTAGGAGGGAAAGGGGAGAGGAAAGAAAGGATAGGAGGGAAAAAGGGAGAGAAAATGGAAAAATGGGTTGTTTGGTTGGAAGGAAAAAGGAGAGGAAGAGAAAATGGAAAAGAAAAGTGTAGGGAAAAAAATGAGATAGGTTCACAAAATTTTTCTCCTCCAAATTGGAGAGAAAAAGGGGAGGGGAAAAAACTTTAGCTTATGAAAAAGATAAATTTACCAAATTACCTTTGCTTACTAATTTTTAAAATCAATAAATTTACCAAATTACCTTTGCTTACTAATTTTTAAAATCATTATATTAAAGGTAAAATAGTTCTTTTAAAATAAACTAGTTTTCTTTCCTCTTTATATACTAAACAACTATGAAAGAAAGATACTTTCCTTTTCATCTTACATCTTATATTTTTTTTTCCTTCCTGATTTTTCATTCCATTATGTTTTCTTTCCTCTTTACCAAACATTAACTTTTAAAGTTAGGGCGCGTCTACAGTAAGGGCGTCTCTACGTAGGGCCTTGTCTATACACCGTTGGATGGGAATCTGTGTATAAATAGATTCTCTACAGATTCCCGTTATTCCCCACAGATTCACATCCAACGGTGTATAAGGGGTGGCCCTACGTAGGGGCGCTCCTACTGTAGCCCTCCCCTTAAAAGTTATATGTATTCCAAATCTAATCTTGCGTTTCTTGGATTTTTTTTTTCCCTTTTTATTTATTGGGCGCGTCTACAATAGGGGCGTCCTTACGTAAGGCCCTGTTTATACACAGATTTCCATCAAACGGTGTATAAACAGGGCCTTACGTAGCGGCGTCCCTACTATAGCCGCCTCCTTATTTTTATTATTTTTTTAGTTTTTCTAAAATGGAAAGAAGGAAATTTATTATTGACAATAATAATTTCCTACAATATCTGCAAACCAGTATGGAGATTTTTGTATCCATAAATAATTCAAATTGGAAAAAGCAACCAACTTAGCTGTGCGTGGGTCGCATCGCATTATTCAACAATGTGTACCGCCGTGGCATCTCTCAACAATGTTCTAACATCAGCTTGTAGTTAACGGCTCATGAACCCCTGCAAGCTTTTTGGACTTGTCACACAGGACCGCGCCACTCCAATCATACCCCCCATCCCTCGTCTTTCCCCAAGGAGTGACCCACCTAGGCTGCACTAGATGCTTCAGCACTGGCACTACAACGAAAGTAATGTGGATGTGTGACATTATAAAACGTCACTAGAACATAATATTAGTAACATTAATTATATTAGTGATATTTTCTAGAAAGTTAAAATATACCCTTACGACTAAAAATCTAATGATATTTGAAAATGTCACTAAATCATTATTTTTAATCTCATTTTAAAATATTATTAAATTGTATTACTAACACTTGCAAATGTCACTAAATTATTTAATTTCATAAAGAATTTTTAGTTTAATTTGTCATGACTAAAAATTTAGTAACATTTAAAATTTAGTTAAACTATTTTTAATGATATTACATAAATATTATTAGAATCAATATATTTATATTCCTTTTTAATTGTATTTTTATCCTATTTCTACGGATGGAATTTTGATATGTTAATCTTTGTTAATTAACAAAATATTGGTCATATAATTTGATTTTTTTATTTTTTGTAATTCTATTATGAGAGTATTAATAACGATTAATTTTAAAAAAATAATAACGGCTTGGACTAGGTTCTCATCTATACTCAGTTCTTTACAACGGCCTTTCTCATACTTTAATCTTCAAACTTCAAATTTTTTTAATTTTTTTTAAGGAAAATACATCCAAGAGAAATATTTGATTATTCTAGAAAAGCCATATTAGACAATAGTTGCTAGAAAATGTCCAAACAAAATTTTGTCCATCATCTCACTTTCGCCTTGTGTTGGAACCTGCAAATAAAAGAAATCAAGAAAGTTTGAAATGAGAAGCATTTTAGCACAAAAGACAAAAGTACCATTTTTCCAATTATAAATGAATTAGAAGTGTAAGGATTTTAAACAAACTTATAAATTTGTTTTTTAGCTAATTGATTTTCCTTGTTGTTAGTCATGGTCAGTCACTATAATATGTTTCTTTCCTCATTTCTTGGGAGAAAAGAAACAGACATTAAAAGAAAAGAAAGAAGAGAGAAAAATAACAGATGAATACGAGAAAGCCGTAATGGGTGACCGACGAGTGAGAAGACCTTGTAGAGATAAAGATATAGTGGAGAAAGGGAAGCATCATAAGAAAGAAAATGAATGAAAACCAGAGTGAAGAACGTGGGAAGATTTTAAGTGAAATAGAGCAGGCTTTAAATTTTGGGGGGGGAATGAAATGTTTTAGGATCTATTTTTCAATATCTTTTGTTCAAATTTTAAAGTGCACTGCCAAGATTTTATTTTATTTATTTCAAATATGAATTGATTATAAATACTTAAATTTGTTTCAATAAATATATCTCAAAGTAAAACTTTCTAAATTTTAATAACTAAATAATTACATTAAAAAGCTTAATGTAAAAATTATATTAACTTATTATGATTACTTAACGCACTACCCATTTTCAAGAGCTAATTCAAAATTCAATTAAGAAAAAATATATATTTTTTTATTCATATATTCTAAGCTTTTGTACAGTGATATTTATAGGGATGAATCCCTCAATTAGACCCCTAACATTATGCTTACAAATCCCTTCAAATCAAGAATTACAATCAATCTAAGATATATTCAGACCTAAGAGATCTCTTATAAATAACAAAGTATCAATTAATTAATTAGAATCTCAACAATATCCCTCAAGTTGGTGCATAGATATCACATATGCCCAACTTGTACAAAAAAACTTGAGAATACTCGATTTGAGACTGATTTGTTGAGAATATCAGCTACCTGATATTTTGACCGAATTTTAGGCAACTCCATAATCTTTTCATCCAATTTCTCTTTGATAAAGAATCTATGCACTTCAACATGTTTTGTTTGATCATGTTGAACTGGATTATAAGCTATGACACAAGCTGCTTTATTATCATGAATATCCCAAATCCTGTGAGAGAATCCTCAGCCACAATGCTTCACAAATTCTCAGTGCCATTAACCTATATTTAGCTTCTGCACTTGATCGAGTAACAACATTCTGTTTCTTATTTCTTCATGTAGTGAGATTTCATCCTGCAAAAGTAAAGTATCCTGAAGTAGATCGTTTGTCATCCATTGCTCCAGCCCAGTCAGTATCATTATACACATCTATTCTTTATTCCTCTGTGTTTTTAGAGAATAAAATTCCATTTCCAGGGGTAGATTTGAGATACCTCAATATGCGCACGATTGCATTCATCTGTTACTCACCCAGATTATGCATAAACTGACTAATAATACTCAATGCATAGGTAAGATCAGGTCTTGTGTGTGCTAAGTACATTAGCCTTCCAACAAGTCTCTGGTATCTTCCTTTATCTACAGGTACTTGATCAGTCTCAACACATAACTTCAAATCTTCTTCTATAGGTGTATCAGCTAGTTGACATACTGACACAGTAGTCTCTTACAATAAGTCTCACGTATACTTTCTCTAAGATAAGAAGATTTCTTTACTAGATCGAAATACTTCGATCTCAAGAAAATATTTCAATGGACCTAGGTCTTTCATTTCGAATTTCTTGAACAAGTACTTTTGTAGAGCCTTCCTTTCTTCTGGAGCATTTCCAGTGACCATCATATCATCAACATATACGATGAATGTAGTGATCTTTTCTTGTTGTTTTCTTTTGGAAATAAAGTATGATCTGAATTGCCCTATCGATATCCAAAAGCTGCATAGACTTTGTGAAGCGTCCAAACCATGCTCTCGAAGACTGTTTCAACCTATACAGTGATTTCTTCAATCTGCATACCTTCTGAATATGCCTTTCTGATATCATGCATCCTGGTGGGAGGTCTATGTAGACTTTTTCAGATAATTCGCCATGTAGAAAAGCGTTCTTTACTTCAAATTTTTGTAGTTGCGAGTCAAAGTTTGCAGCTAAAGACAACAAGACTCGGACTGTGTTGATTATGGCTACAGGTGCGAATATCTCTGTGTAATCTATCCCATAGGTTTAAGGGTACTTTTTTGCAACCAGTCTCGCTTTGAATTGTTCGATTTTTCCATCGGCCTTGATTTCACGGTATAAATCCACTGGCATCTAACTGGTTTCTTTCCTGGTGTTATGTCAACAAGCTCCCAAGTTTCATTTTTTTTGCTGGGATATCATTTCCTCATTCATAGCTTTCTTCCATCTTGAGTCAATTAAGACTTCCTACTCACTCTCAGGAATAGATACAGTAGATAATTAATTTACAAATGATATATTTGATTTTGACAAATGATGGTTAGACACATAATAACTAATAGAATATTTTACTTTACTAGAGAGATCAGGCTCGTATATGGGTTTAGGAGTAACTGTCTCTTAAATGGCTAAGACTCTAAATCAAGAGTATCATCCTCAATAGGCGATTGGTACGGTATGTTAGACAAAAATGGAGCTGTGTCTGAAGTTTCTGGGACTAAACATTCGGACAAAGATGAAGTATTTTCAGTTTCTAGGTGGACATCACCACTTTGTTCCACAATGATACCACTCCAATCCAATTCACCCATATCCTGTGAGTTGATGTTATTTGAATTCAAATTTTCTGTATTTTGGTTACTATGTTCAGAAATAAAGTCATAGTCTAGAGTTTAAATTTCCTCTTCATACTCCTCCTGAAGTTCAGATTTAGAAAAATACATCGTATGTTCATTAAAAACAACATCCATAGTGACAAACATGCATTGGGTGGGGTGAGCAGCATATCTAAGAAAAACACATCGTAAAGCTTGGGGTGTCAAAATCAGGATCTAGTCCAGCAAGAAAGATATGTACTCTCTATCGTTCAATAGACTTTCTGTATGCTATAACATCATCAGTATCCTTCATGACTACTTTATTACGATGATCTAATTCCTAGAAAATTTCTATCAGCTCCCCATAATATATAGAGTATTCTTTCATTTTATTTAGCAGTGAAAGCCCTTTTGTTCAGGGAAAAAAAACCTGTAATTCATCACTCCCATCGTAGAAGGTCTTTGCGAGTGCACTCCATATGTCACAAGCTTAGGTAACCAAAGATAACACTTCATGATCTCCGGAGTCATAGACATTAAGAGCCACCGTTTGACTTTCTGAAGTTTGGCATACCATTTTTCATATTCAGTATCTGATTCTGCTGGTGGTTTTGTCTTCCTCGAATATAGGAGAGTTTTTCTCACTCAACTATATGCATCTCTATTAGTTGAGACCAAATATCATAATTGGACTCGGTAAGGATGATTCCAGCATTAAAAATGCCTTCAGATTGGACCACAACAGGAACATATTTTGTTCCTGATGATTCTATAATTTCACTCATTTTTTTCTTTTCGTTTTTTTTTTTTTTTTTGCATTTATTTTTTTTAATTTTTTCATTTATAAACTAACTGAATAGAAATAAAGAAGACCAAAGTTACTAGGCCCAACAAATAACAAGACTACGATTTGGAGGCCCACAAACTTAGTTTTAATATAGAAAGGCCCAAACACAAATCGGGGCTATATTTTTTAGTGTCAAATTCTTTTTTGAGTAAGAAAATTTTGTTATTAATTAGAAGAGTCTAATGCAACAATAGAAGAGATAGGAGGTGGAGTTCCTCCCACCAAATACATTCACTTTCTATCCCTAAAGCATATTTTGCTAGACTATGAGCAGCTTCATTTGCAGAGTGACAGACATGAGCTACCTGAATACCAGGGAAAAAAGACACACCAAAGGAGGTCTCCAAAGACAGAATGATACTGTCTATGGTTATTTGTGCTAGTAACTACAGATAAAGCATCAGATTCTACAACTTGAAGATTGAGATCAAAATCTTTGGCCCAACAAAGACTGATGCACAAAGCCTTCGCTTCCCTATCTCTGGCAGAAGAGAGTAATCCATAGACTTTTTTTGATAATGCAGCTTTCACTTGGCCAGCAAAATACCTGATAACAGCTCCTACACCTATGCCACGATTATTGGACAAAAGTGAAGCATCAACGTTCATTTTAAAACTTCCAGGAAGTGGTGCTTGCCAATGTTTGACACTATTACTGTGGCCTGGAATAAGAGCCTTAGTATTCCTTTTTTGTTGTGCCAATCGATAAGAGCATACATAGTTCTCTGCCCAATTAAGGATCTCTGCAGCGTCTCTATGCTTTCCATTATGGAAACGTTGATTCTGTTCTTCCCAAACACACCACAACAAACATAGCGACTTTTCAAGCTCATTATTTGTAAGTGATCGAGACATTGAATGAAGTATATCAGAGAAGCTAACGGATGAAAACATTTGGAAATCAATTCTTAACTGAGTCAAACGCCATAACATCCTTGCATGTGAACAAGGCATGACCAATAGATTCCCAAGCGGATGAACAAAGAGAACAACAAGCAGAGGTTAGGATTTTCTGCCTGCGAAGCCCAGCAGCAACTGGTAGCGCATTGTTATAGGCGCGCCAAGCAAAAATTTTAACCTTTGCTTGGAGGGATAGCGACCAAAAATGTTTCCACCAAGCTTCAATCGAACTTGTGTTGGAAGAAGAAGCATGATCCTCCATGGAGGCAGCAAACCGGTAACCTGTTTTAATAGTATATTGTCCAGTGGTTGTATAGTACCAAATATAATGATCATCATGCGGAATGAGACTTAGCGGCAGTGCTAAGATTTTATCAACGTCTGCGGCAGTAAATAGAGAATTAAGCGAAGCAATATCCCATTGTCGGTCAATAGTGATGAGATCAGAAACCAGTAAATTCTGGTTCAAAGGCGAAGTGGCAAAGGACTGAAAATTTGATTTTCCAGGAATCCAGGGATCAACAAAACATCTTATATTCTGACCAGTACCAGCTTTCCATCGCAATCCCTTTGTCAGTAAATCTCGACACCATAGAACACTCCTCCAAACCAATGATGGTGACCGTCCAATTTGTGCTGATAAAAAATCAGAATTTGGAAAGTATCCCCGTTTGGAACTCGGATTTTTGGAGGGAAAGAAAAAAAAAATTCTAAAAGATTTTATTTTCTCTTGTTTGAATTGAAACAAAAAACGATAATAAATTTTTTCAAGAAAAACAAAAATTTGATTTGATGTTATTTTGTTATATATAGAATGTTGACACGTTAATTAGTAAAATCAAAAATGTGAAAATAAAGTTTTATAAACTTTTAAGAAAGGTATTTTCCTCTTTCTTTTTTAATGATTTTTTCCTTGTAATTTTTTTTCCTTCAAAATCCGGATTCCAAATGGAACCTAAACAGTTAGAGACGAAGGAATTTGGATCAGCTAGGATTCGCCAGGCTTGTTTTGATAACGGAGCCTGATTAAAATTCATGAAAGATCGAAATCCTAAGCCTCCTCACAATTTCGATCGACACATATGTTTCCAACTCATCTAATGTAGCTTCGCTCCTTTTTCTGAAAATCCCCACCAGAATTTAGCCATGAGAGACTCCAGCTGATGACATAAACAGGTTGGAAGACGAAAATAGCTCATTGCATATGTAGGAATAGACTGAACTACAGCCTTCAAAAAGGGACTTCTCTTCCTCCTTTAGAGAATAGTTTCTCTTGCCAAGCACAGAGGTGCTTCCAGACTTTATCCTTGATACTACCAAACATGATCTTCTTATCTCTCCCAGCAAACGAGGGTAAGCCAAGATAGCGTTCATGAGAATCAGAAACAGGCATGCTAACTGATCTTGTAAATAATGATTTCATATCTGAAGTTGTGTTGGGAGAAAACGATAAGGCAGATTTTTGATAATTAATTAGTTGCCCAGAAGCACGGCTATAAACATCAAGAACTCTCTTAATTGCATGACAAGAAGAGGCTGTAGCCTCACAAAACGAAAGGCTATCATCGTCAAAAATCAAATGTGATACCAGAGGAGCATGTCGGGCAATTGCAACACCAGAGAGACTTTGTGTAGATTGTTCAGCTTTGAGCAGACTCGACAAGCCTTCAGCACATATCAAAAACAAATACGGTGAGAGCGGATCGCCTTGGCGAATTTCATGTTCAAGCACTACCTGACCAGTGATTACACCATTCACCAAAAAAGAAAAAGAGATGGATTTGAGGCAGCTCATAATTAAATTCACCCACTGGCAACAGAAACCCATTTTCAACATCATTTGCTCCAAAAAATGCCATTCAACTCGATCAAACGCCTTGCTCATATCAAGTTTGATGGCTGCATGCCCCTTACACCCTTGTTTCCTATGCTTGATGGAGTGGATCATTTCAAAACCTACCAAGTTATTGTCTGTGATGAGGCGATTGGATAGGAAATTAGCACTTTGGTTTTGTGAAATGACTAGTGGTAAGTAATCTCTGAATCGATGAACAAGGACCTTTGCCAAGCTTGTATAAGACATTACGCAGGCTTGTGGGCCGAAAATCACCCGTACCAAGCGGATTTTTTTATTTTTGGTATTAAAGTGATTAACGTGCTATTCAAGGAGAAGAGATTACCATGACCGTGTAAATATCAAGCACAACTCTTGTAACCAATAATGCTGATAAAATATAGCAGACATGCTATCCAAACCAGGTGACTTATCTGGACCCATGGACTTGAGAGCGAGAAGCACGTCACCTGATGTGAAGGGCCGAACAAGAGTTGTGTTTATATCAGCAGAAATTGAGGGAGTAATTGTAGAGAGCACGACATCTGTTGCTTCAGCATCAATGGGATTGGCACGAAAAAGATGATGAAAATAATTCGAGACCATAGCAGCTAGTTGTTGATCAGATTCTACAAGTTGGCCATTACCATCAGTCAGCTTTCTAATCTTGTTCGTGTTCTGCCTGCTAGTTGCTCGAGCATGGAAAAATTTAGTGTTAAGAGTCTCCGGCCTTCAGCCATGAGGTTCGAGAACATTGGTGCCAATATGTTTCTTCCTGCAATAGTAAATCATCCAAAATGTTTTCGCAGCGTCGAAGTTGGGCAAAATGTGTTGAGCTTGTATTCAGGGAGTTTGATAAGGATCAGACTTGTTCTTGAGCTGATGAAATTTTCTTCTTAAAACCTCCAAATTTCCGTGAATTCCAATCAGAGAGAAGAGTGGCACACCTATTGATATTCGACAATGTCTGCTACACAGAATCAGTTGCATCAATGGCTGCCCAAGCACGCTGAACAATCTAATAACTTGCTAATTCATCTAGCCAGATAGACTCAAAGCGAAATCAACTCTCTTTCTCCTTCGAGCAACATTGGAATTGCGCGAAAGCAGGGGCTAAATTGACCTTCAAAGCTCTGTGGTCAGACTTGTAGTAGTCCAGATGTTCAACAAGTGCTCCTGGAAAAAGTGTAGTCCACGGAGTGTTGACCATAGCCCAATCAAGACGTTCATGAACAGGAGGAGGAGAGTCGCGATGTCCACCATGATCTTGCTCGGAGTCTAGGATATCAATGGGGTGATGTGTGGCTTTCGCAAGGCGTGTGAGCGAGACGCCAATAGAGTTATGAACCAGCCTTGTAACAAATGGCCAGGCCCCTGCTTTGGAGAAATCGGAGTCATAGCGGTGAAGACCAGAATCACGGGCGGTTGTTCCTCGCATCTATGGCATATAAGGGAAACTATGTGTTGACGGAGGTTTTGTCAACAATGAATTTAGAAAATTGTGAGATGTGGCTTATATGTGAACAGGGTTGATGAATCAAAGTAAATAAGGACACAAGAGTTTTATAGTGATTCAGTCTCAAAAAAGATGAGCCTATGTCCACTGTTTTTTACTATAATCTGGAGAATTACAAGAGCTTCTCTAGGTCTCAAGGTGAGAACCGAGAGAATTACAGAATGTAGTGAAGTATTTTTGAGGAATTTTTGTCGTGAATTATAATGAGACTGAGCTCCCTTTATATAGGTGAGGGTGGCTCAATGTTTCCTAATTACATAAATGGGTAAGTACATAATTAGAAAATACAATTTCGGGTAACAATACAATTGGGTAATAACTTAAATGGAATGACTAGTCGATCTCCATTCAGAAACTTGTTTCCCTTTCTTTGTAAGTTACCCATTTGATGAAGCTTGAACTGGTTTTCTTTTTATGCTGGTCGCACTTGTCTCATTCGGAGGAGGTCGCACTTCAATCAAGAGAACACATATGCGACCTGGCGCAACCCGATTGTTGACCTTCCTTTCCTGGTGTTAACTGATGCGAATTTAAGATCGCATAATGCTATGCATGACACCCTGATTCTCCAACTCTAAAAATTGAATACACTGGTTAAAACCATGGCCTAATAAACCACAGTAATAACAAAATTCATAAAGACGCTCATAGCAAAATTCCACCCAAAACTCATCAGCAACCTGTGGTAGTTTCATCATTTTGCCTCTCAATAGTGGTTAAATATTTTCATTTCATAAACTTTTTATATTTAAGCTCAATATAGTGTAATGCCAAATCTATCAGAAGTAGTGGGCTAAGCATATGCGACTTATAACTATTTGGATCTCATATAGATATCATACTATAATGACTAGCATCGTAGTATAAACTTTCGTTCTTAATATGATGACTGTAGGTCAATCAGTTGGTTGCTCATACTCCTTTCAAGAACTTAAAAACACTTAAAAGAAAACATTCTTCTTGAAATATAGTTTTTGATACATAATATCTTTAAAAATTCATTTAATTGAAAATTATAATTTTTCGTGTAATTAAGTATGCACATACTCATGATATACTTACGTACTTAATGCAATTAATATTACAGAGCATATAACAATATAATAGTATAATTACAATTGCATCACATAATAGCACATGAGTTTTTCATATAAACACATAGAGAGATATTCACTTATCTTAGGTCCTTATAAAATTTTATTTATGCTAATAGTGAAATACCATACACTTGATCTTATTATAACCACGTGCTTCTTTTTATCCTTTTTGATTATTCATTCAATAACATTCATTACATATATTAATATATGCTATCGCTTTTCACTAGAAATATTTTCATGTGTCTTAGAAAATACTAACATCATACAACTATATAATCATAACTAAGAATTATAAAATTTCAACAAGCGATATATAATTAAAGAATTTTAGATTCTAGTACAAAACTCCATTTACTCTGAAACTATATAGACATAAAAAATAAGCTGCAGAAAATTATTTACAATTTTTCAAAAAGATTTAACTAAATTGTAGATTGAAATTTAATAAAAATTATTAAAGTTGAGACCATCAATCCATTATCGAATTTTCTAGAATTATGTATCAAAAAATCTTAATATTTTAAAAGAATAACTCTAACACATTATTGCACATAGAAAAAAATTAAGGATTCCAAATTATACTATTACATAGCACATATAATTCTTAAAATTGTATCTTAAAATTCATGATAGCATTTAACTTACAAAACTATATGTTATTACGAAAATTATAATTAATTATAAATATTTCTAAAAATCCTAAAAATATTTTGAGTCTCTTATAACATATATATTAGTATCCAGTAAAAGTTTCAAGCTCAAATAAAATTAATAGTGGTAAGATTTTAATAATATTATTTCGGATAAATAAAGCTGTCAGATTTATCGATTACAAAGGTAGTATATAAAGAAAATTTAATAATAACTAGAAATAAATTCATAACAATACAAAACTTTCCAGAATATAAGCTAACATATATATATATGAACATGTATTTAAAATTTTAACTTATATTAAAAACGTTTAGCCTCTGAAATTATAAAACAAATTCGACAAAATTTATTTTTCAGCTTTTCTTAGGTGACGATCAACATGTATGAAACGATTTCTATAAAATCTTAGGAGTAAGATATAAATATAAAATATTCCAGAAATCAAGTAGACATGTAGAAAGACTTCTCATAAAAATTTCAAATCTGAATAAAGTTTCTAACTCTAAATATCATAGATTAAATTTGAACTTAAGTGCAGTAAAATATACTAATCTTAAAAGACTAAGAGTTTTAAGAATTATCTTTTTCTTGAATCTTGAAGGAAACTAAAGGAGAACTTCTTAAAATCTCTATAGATTACCACAACTATAAGAGAAAGGGAGCTAGAAAGAAATATAGGAGGAAGCTTAATTGTGTCTACAAGGGAGTACCCTATTTATAAGCTTATTATGTCATAAATATAATTAAACATAATTAAAAAAATTAATAACAATCATATCACTTACCTAATTTTTTTTTAATTTATTTTCTTTTGATCATGCAAATAAATTAATTTTATTATCTTAACCATATTTTATCCTCTTACTAAATTTAATAGTAATATATAGATACATAATATTGTAAACTACATCATTTTTGCATTTAATATCCATAAAATATATATAAGGGATATACCATTTAAATTGTTTATGCATGGTTACCAAACTTACCTAATTTTGTTTTATTTTCTAATGTAATTAATTAATTTCTTTTGGTTTAATAATGATAAATATATAGATATAATACATAAATGATTACTTGCATCACTTTCCATTCTTATAATGGGCCAAAAGTATATAATTATAATATGTTAATCGCTACACTATTTACTTATTATTATTATTATTATTATTATTATTATTATTTAAGATACTTCACTTATAATTATTTCTGTCACGACCGGAAATCTAAAACCGTGACTTTTAGTAATTTTTGGTGAAAGAGTAATTAAATATTAGGTTTACGAAATTCATAGGAGATTATGTATTAAATAATTGCATTTTAATTCTCAAATTATTATAAACTCCATAACTATTAAAACTCTTAGTAGCTTAATTACTTAAGAAAAATACTCATTAAAGTTTAAGAAAGCTTGTAATTAATTTGTTTGAAATCTCATAAATAATTCATGGATTATGATAAACTGAGTTCAATTGAAAACTTTAATCTAAAGTCCAAAATAATTTACATTAAATCATTTCTAGTTTCAAGTTCTCAAATTAACTACAAAACCATCCTCATACATTCACTTAGTAGTCTTACTAACCTTGGCTAATTAATTGAACAAGGAAAAAAAGATAACAGAGTATGAACACCCACCAGGGACTAAGAGTAGAACTGCAAGTACAAGCCACATAGCTTGTCTGACCACCGCGATTACTACCTCAAATAAACACCTAAAAGTGGGAGAAGTAAGGGGGTGAGTATTTACATGCTCAGTAGAAATTCAATTACCTTTTTGAATGGATGTAATTTTATTAAATCTGCATGGTTAATACATTTTCCAAAATCCATTTGTAAACCAAGTTTATAAAATAATTGATATCCAAAATAATCACATATTCAAAATTAAATCCAAAACCAAAACTATATGATTGTGCATATCATAAATCAACCAATGTAAATAAGTGACCTCTCATCACGACCCTGTAATACCCCTTACTAGAGGTACCCAGCATCCTGATATTACCCGAAGGTGTATAAGCCAAAAACCTGCGTAGAGACCTAGGTCTCTCACCTAGCGCTACAGCAACTCGCTAGCGTCTAAAATACCGTGATGCTATAATGGAACTCAAGTGTGTGATTCTATAGTATGGACAACATATAACCATTCACAACAATCATACATTCAATAATCAAATTATGTTTTAAAATCAACTTGGCACATTTGGTTAAAATATGTTTATATCAGGTATCATACTTCAACCTGGCATATTTCAACCCTTTGCTGTTTATATCTGTTTTTGTTTCTTTTTTTTTTTCCTTCTTTTTGTTTGTTTATAGTTTCATTTTAATTTCCAAAAAAATTGAGCGGTATTTTCAGACATTCATGATACAAAATTGCTAAATTGGTAATGTTTTTTAATTGGTTGCTATATGTGAAAAATCAAACTTTGGAAACGTTAGCTACATTATAAGAATCCCAGAAAAGAAAGTAAACAGAAACAAAGATTTATTATTATTACTACTATTATTATTATTATTATTATTATTATTATTATTATTATTATTAGAAATTTTAGAGGAGCGAACCATGTGAAAGTGAGTTTTGTACAAAGACCTAAGTTTTAAAACTCTATGTAAAATAGTTTTTTTAGTGTTGAGCATAGTGAGTATTATTAAAAAAGACTCTTTTGCAAATAAATTAAAAACATAAGCTCTTTTACAAATATGTATTAAAAAAAAAAAGGCTCTTTTGCCAATTGATCTTTTTTATTATTATTATTATTATTATTATTATTATTATTGTTAAGTATATTTTGTCTTCGTTACCAAGTAGTTCCAGCGAAAAAACACACAGTTACGGCTCTAGGAAGGACAATGGAAACCTTGATCTAATATTTTATTGGCGAGCTCACATGCATGTAATCTATATGATGTATATATATATAGCACTAATGCAGAAGGTTTTTTTTTTTTTTTTTTTTTACTTTATACATAGGTATCAATTTGCTCAATAAAAATTTATCATGTATATATACATTTTTTTTATATTAAAAAATAAAAAAGAGAAAAATCATTAATAATACACGTCTTTTCATGCACCTCATAATAACCGTTGAATCACTGTCAGTCTAACGAGTAAAAAAAAATACCAAATACTTACACTGGCAAGTTGGCAACCATATATATATTTTCAAATAATGAAGACGATCGAATGGACAAATATATATTCAAGCTGCCATTAAAATATGCGTAAATAGACAAGCTGATCTAAGCACATTATAATATTTCAAGCTGCCATTAAAATACGCGTAAATAGACAAATATATCTAGTTAGAATCTAGACATCATGACAACTAGCTGTTCCACCACAAGCTGTTTTGTCTTTATGCTCTTCTTCATCCATTGTATCGCAAATTGCTATCCCTCTAGTCTCCGGCAGACAAACGACAAACAATCCAGAACAGCCTATCACTATCCCAAACACGCCATACGACAGAAATCCGTCTCCCCTCCCCGCGGCGGCGAGCACCGGACTGAACACTCCGCCGAGCACCAGTGCTTGTCTCACCATCGAAACCGCCGAGTTCCGAACACAAGTTGGGAACAACTCTATTGTGAAAATCAGCAAAATATTGAAGGCCGAACATGCGCTGAAAAACGACACCAACTCTAGCCCAATCTGTAATGTCGTACAAATCATCACTCCTTTCAGCACTGACACTATATTGCAAATCCCACTAAGGATGGTGAAGACCAAAATCGAGCTTCGTCGGTTCATCGTTCCGACGAAAAAGAAAGTTACAAGTGAAGCTGGGAGCTCGGACAAGGCGTTGAGAGTGACACTTAAGTAGAGACTGAAAGCTAAGTTTCCCAGAGCTAAAGGCATGCCGTAATAAACCATTCCGATGCCGAATCCGATTGCCATAACCGCTGATAATCGGCGAAAAGCCCATCTTTTCTCGATTAAGATCTTGATTGCGGAGTAGAGATCCACGTTCCAGGTCTCTTCCTCGAAGGGCAAGTGTGAAAAGCTTACGGTGAAGGTTTCGTGGTTTGCTTGAGCCATGGTCTTAATGGTTGCTATGGCTTCTTCTTTTCGACCTTTGACGAAAAGCCATCTAGGAGACTCGTGAACTAAGAAATGAACCACTAAAGAGTAGAAAATTGTAGGGACAGATGTCCAAACATAGAGATTTCTCCATGAAGAGCCTCTGTTTAGATAAGCTATGGCAGGAAGTGAGAGAAACCCTAGCGTGAAGCAGAAGAAACCTATAACACCAACCCGGCCTCGCCACTGTTTGCCGACGAGCTCGCTTGACAGTACAAGAGCGCATGTTCCAATCGTGGCGCGGCCGAAACCGCCGGCGAGTCGCAACGCTGAGTACGTCCAGATGTTCGTGGCGAAGGTGGTGAGGAGCGTGGACACAGCCATGGCGAGGCAAGAGAGGGAGAGCATTTTCTTCCGGCCAAGGGACGAGTCGGCGAGCGTGGCGAGCACGAGTCCGCCTAGAAGGCAGCCCATGAAGAAGGCAGAAGCCGGAAGGCCCGTAATGATCGATCCGGCACACTGCAAGGCCCATTCGGATATGGTCGAAGTCCGTTCGGGCAAATCCCAGCCCCATGAATCCCTCGGAAGCTTGCAGATGTCGGAAACCGAATCGCACGAGTCCTTTCTTAGTCGAGTGTCGCAGTGCCACGTCGGCTCCGCATCTGCGAAGACGGAAATGAATGTTTGCTGAGCGTCGAAGAACCATGCAAAGGAGACGAGGATGGCCTGAAGTAATTGGGCCCATCCGAAGTCTCCTATGCAGTTTTCGATGGTTGAATCGAGGGATGGAAGATGTTTTTCGAGGTGGGGAGGTTCGGTGGAATCGTCCGATGAGTTCGGTTGGGATAGAAGAGGACGAGTTAAGTTGGCCATGTGGCCTGTGCGGAGAGAGATCTTGCGATGGATGAGCTTTTGTGTTTGCTGCGATAGTGATAGAAATGTGTGATAGTGATGATCGGGATAAATTGGGCTAAGTAATGAGTTTATTTTTGCTTGAAGTGGAGATATAAGTATATGTGTATTTGATGCTGTGAGAGTGAGAATGAGAGAAACAAAAAAGAGACGATTTTTATCGAGAGATATTAATTGGCTAATTAATAGGGTCAACCTTTCTCTAGTTTATTTATTCTTAAGACTTAGACTTGGAACTATAGCTAGGAATGAACTTATTTATGGTATTTTACGTAAATCTGGAGAATAGCACAGTTTCAAATGTCTCCTTATCTGGTTTTCAAATGCGCCCGCCCCTTTGCAGAGACCTTTCGGCTTAGAAAAATGGATTTATAGGAAACATGACAAAATTTAGGTCAATTTTAGCTAAATGTCCCTTTTTCAAGTGTTGTATCAAAAAAATTAGTATATATATATAGCAATCGAAAAATATGATATACCGAGCATAAAAGATAAAATACTTAGTACATAAATTAAAGTTAGTATATAAGTAGATATACCAGATATAAAAATACATGAACTTGGACACTTAGTAAAAAATGGACGTTTATTAAAACGACTAGAAAAAAAAAAGTGAAAATTAGGATATATGCGGTGATTGATTAAAAGAATTACATATATACGGTGCTTCAAAAAAATGATTAATTGTGTACGGTATTATTTAGAAAAATACCATATTCTAGAAATAAGAACTGTTTCTCTTCCAAAGCCATTTCTAGCTCTTTAGCTCCTTCTTTCTTCTATTTTCTTCTTCATCTTCTATTATACCTTATTCGTTTTCTTCTTCAGGTCGACTGGAGAGTTTTCGTGTCATAGGTGACAATGCTAGAGGCAGAGACGGAGGGTACTCGTGAGTAGTGCTGGTTACAGTATTTATTATCTTTCGACTGTGGCCACCGAGGTGACTGAATTCTACTACGACCTTTTTGTCATTGATTTGTTTACCGTTCATCTCTTTTAGGGCCTTGGCTGCGTCTCTTACATCAAAAAACTCTATGAACTTTTGGTGCTTCTTCGAAGGTGTTTCTCTCAACTCTTTTATGAGACCTTTAGAAAAAAATATAAGAACAAAATTGAGATATGTCATATGAGGAATGGAAAGGTATATAGAAAGAGACTCATTAGATTTTTTATGGATGATGAGATATATAACTTATTATTATGTATAATTCCACAATCTTCACCAAATTCAAGTCTCCCGTCATATAAGCAACAAATCAAAAACAACCTCCATGTAAATATTTTCAATACCCTTTTACCCAAATATAAAATTCTATATCTCATATCAATCTAGTAACTAGAATAGTTTACTAATCTAGAAAGTGGTAACCAGTTACCAACTTGTAACTAATATGGCTACTAATATATGCAGCCAATAACTATATTTTAGATTTTTTTTATTTATCAATCAACCAGTAACTAGAAACTAGTCGATTAGTAATTGGAAACCAGTAATCAGATTAGTCTTGTAATCAGTAATCAAACTAGTCTTGTATAGAAACTAGTAACCAG
This sequence comes from Trema orientale, assembly GCA_002914845.1. Taxonomy (NCBI): domain Eukaryota; kingdom Viridiplantae; phylum Streptophyta; class Magnoliopsida; order Rosales; family Cannabaceae; genus Trema; species Trema orientale. Next base: position 184,478 of record JXTC01000348.1, read on the forward strand.
AATATTGGTGACTAGTAACTGGACTGGTTACTAGTTACCATTAGTCACTAATTTTGTAACTAACTACCAGTTTGAAAATTAGTAACTAGTTTGGCTAGTCACCAATCTCGTAAGTGGTCGCAGTCTAGTAACCAATAACCAGATTAGTTACTGGTTACTAGCTATTAATCAAATTGGTTATTAGCTAGAAACTAGTCACCTAAGTGGTTGCTATAAAGGTTACAAAGTACTTGTTTCGTGAGGTAGTTGGTTATCATTAACTAATCTAATAGTAACCAGTAAACAGAGTGGTCATATATAAGAACCAGTAATCAAAATTGTAATTGGTAACTGGTTACCAGTAATCAGTCTTGTAATTAGTAATTACCATGCCCTAGTTTTTTAACTAGCAATCAGTCTGGAAATCAGAAACTACATTGGTTAGTCACCAGTCTTGTAAGTAGCCATAGTCTAGAAACCAGTAACTAAGTAGTTACCCCAGTAATAAGACTGGTTACTGTTACTAGTTACTAGATACCAGTCTTATAACTAGCTACTAGTTTTGAAATCAGAGACTAAATTGGCCAGTCACCAATCTTCTAAGTAGGCATAGTTTAGAAACTAGTAACTAAATAGTTACTCCAGTAACAAGACTGGTTACTGTTACAGGTTACTAGCAACCGGTAACCAGTCTTGTAACTTATAACTACCAATCTCTAGTTTTGTAACTAGCTACTAGTTTAAAAATTAGAAACTAAATTAGTCAGATACCAAGTAAGTGGCCATAGTTTATAAACCAATAACTAAGTAGTTACCATAGGTTACAAAGTAATCATTTATTGAGATAATTGGTTATTAGTAACCAATAACCAATTTAATAGTAAATAGAAAAATTAGTAATTAAATTAATCTCGTATAGAAACAAGAATCTAGAGTGGTAACTAGTAACTAGATTCGATTACTGATAACCAGTAACTAGTCTTGTAAGAGGTAAATAACTACTAGTTTTATAACTTGCTACCAGTTTAGAAATCATAAACTAGATTTGTTACCAATAACCAATCACTAGTCTCGTAAGTGACCATAGTCTGAAAACTAGTAAATAGCAGTAACCAGTAACCCAAGTTGTTACCATAGGTTATAAAGTACTTGTTTTATGATATTTTGGTTACCATAGGCACTGAGTTGACTTAGAAAATTAAAGTTGGTAATCTAACTACTTCTCATTTTTCTATAAGAATAATAATAATGATAAAGTTCCACAAAAAATCCAACAAAAAGAAGGGAAAAAAAACTTATTCTAGCATAAAAAAAGATATTTTCCTTATTCCTTAAAATAAGAAAAATTAAAGAAAAAAAGCTAGTTTTTTTTTCCGAAAATATATATTATTAAAATTGAATGGGAAAAAGAATTAAAAGCAAGAAAAAAGATAAAAGGGTACAAATAAATTTTTAAAGAAAAAAGGAAAACAAACTAAAAAATAATAAAGATAAAACAAAAAAGGGAAAATGAATTAAAAAAAAAATTGCGAAAAACAAAGTTATAAATAGTAGTTTATAATAAAAGCAAAAGGCGGAAAAAATATGGTGATACTCAGGTTCGATCTCTTGTGTAGATGTTGAGAATAAAAGGAATAAAACATGCTTTATTGATTTTCATTGCACTTTCATTAATAGATGCTTCATCACAAGAAAGATACCTAAATTTACAAAATCTGCCACCGCTTTTTAGAGTTGGCTTTTCAAAATCAACAATCAGGTACCGTATGCAAAAGGGATTATTTTCTTTTACCGTATATATGTAATTTCTTTTTGTTTTTACTGTAAAACTCTAATAAACCCAAAAAAAGAAGGATTCCCACCATAAATTCGCTTTGGATTAGGGGAGTCCGCACATCCTAGACCAATGCCATTTTTGGGAGTCTATTGGAACCACAAGTGAAATGGTAAAGGGCCTAACCCACCCTCGTGCAAACTTACCGTGTAATATAGGTATATACCAAAATTTTCCATGTACATATTCTAGCAATATTCGACTTTTAACATTGTGTTTATAAAAATGCAAAATCTATCCCATTATTTTGTCATATTGAATTAAGATTGTATACTTCTAACAAATTTTCATCTATTTTTATCAAATGTTTATCCGAAAATTGCAAAATTATGACCGATTAAACAGTCAAACCATCCACTAAATATACAACCAAACAACTTAAATGCCAACCAAATACATATATACCCCTAATCTGATTTAAAAAATTTCTATCAATGTTTTATTTATTTATTTATTTATTTTGTCTTGTTATAGGATTACGGAGATAATCTGAGTATTCGATTAATTTTGACTAAAGGAAAAAGTGTCGTTTCATAATATATTTTCCAGCAAATCCGATCCAAAGGATAATTTGATCCACTTCTCGAAATTAAAGGGATCCATTACGGTTTCAGAAAACACAAGGTCAAAGCTCGTATTTCGCTAGAATACATGGAAAGTATATATTTTTGGTATTTTCCCTTTCGTAATATTTGTGCAAGGTGGTGGTTTAATTAGTTTTTTTTCAGTTTCATTTTTGCGTTATATATTAATAGGAAAACTAGTTTGTATGAGAAAATTTTAAACATGAAAATAACTTAAATATGAAAAAAATGCACATCTCAACAAGGATGACATTTACTTAACAACAATCATGTGCTTCCATTGTCAAACAAACATTAAAAACAAAAATTTTTGGGTAAAATAATAGATCAAGCTTGAAAAGGAAACGAAAGGAAAACAACCCCAGAGAGAGGGGACGACATAGTCCCAAAAAATGGAGTTTCTGAACAATATAAAGTAAATCAGAGTGTGATGACTTAAGCTTTTTTCTCACTTACCTGTATATGAGTAAATATTCACATTGTGTTGTACATAAGTAATGTTTCACAATAACATATCTACATACATTAATTTCCTTCAAAAAGAAAATATATACACATTACATAATTAACTAGAGTAGTAAATTAAATGTTGTGTAGAAGAATATTGTCGAAAGAATATTGTCAAAAGACAACTTTCCAAGGATCTCGCTCTAGTCCATATATAGTACTTAAAAACTCAATTGTTTATGACGATTAGGAAGTAGACAGGATTCAAACTCTGCGGATCCAGCTCCTGTGGGCCCTATGTGGACATACTATGAAACTATTTTATTCTAAATCAATAAAAATACGGTGAACAAATTCAAGTTGTAAACCAATTTGTTATCGTTTCTTATAATAATTATTTGTAAGCATTTGATATCACTTGTACTACGACGTCATCCAATATGTTGCACAACTGTTGCGATACATGTACGTATGTGTATTATTGGTGTTAATATCAAAATCTGAAACACATCGAAATGACGTGTAGGACTTTATGTGGACCCCGAGAACACATATGGGACTGTTTGCTAAATAGATATGTTACATTTGAGGATAATATATAAAATATTAATGGCACAACGGATCTTCAGTATACAACTTGTTATGATTTCCTTTTCTGAAAAATAATAATAATAATAATAAAATAAAGTAATTAATTTCCTTAATTTATTGAGTAATACTATAAAACACCTTAAATATCAAGTGCGGAACCGAGTATATTAAAATATTATTTTTTAATGAAAAACTGACACTTTTTATAATATTTGACACTTTATGGTGCCACGTAACGATTACGTCCCAATTGAAAAAGGAGCGTTAAATGTTGACAGAAAAGGGGCACATCCACATGATAGTTGAAGTATCCTAAAAAAGTCTCGACAGTCACCGCCTTCAGTAATGATGCTTATTGGCGAGAGTAGGATCGGTCCCATTGATTGCTGCGATGCCTCCACATTTCCCACTTGTTTGGTCAGATCCAACGGTTCACCTCTAAGCTAGAGCTTCATTGATGCAAGAACAATCCTCGTCTCGACAATTGGCTCCCCTAATACATTATTGCAGGGAGGAAGGCTGTGATACCTTGAATTTACTTATTGACACCCAGCACCTCACATCTTTAAAAGAGCCCATAACAATATGATACATGGTATTCTTTTTACATAAATGTTATATGTGTTTATAATTTTGAATAAGTATTTTAGAATTTGGTTAGTTCTATTAATCCTTATTTACTAAGCAATTCTATAGTAATGTTCGAGACACGCTCATCTTATTTTGAAAACATATATAGATGCTAGTTGCATAATTGGGAATCCAAGCTCTTCACTTCTAGCTGAATCCATAACCATCTATACTCCTCTGTGTTTACTTTTTTTACGAACTGTCTAATTAGTGAAAGAAGTTTTCTCAAAGCCAATTTCGTTTTTGTTTTTTTTTTCACTTTAGAGCACTTGAAATGATTAAAGGTAATTACTTTTATTAGGGATTATATTCCCAAAAAAGAAAAAAAAAAATTATGTTTCTTATGATTTTGACATGTGCTCGAGTCTATTTCTTTTTATTATTGCTATATATTTATGATCTCTTAGGGAAAGTTCATATACCGTCCGTATCACAATCCGAACCCGGGCCAGTGGCAGAGTAGAAATTCCATAAATTAGATATTATTGAATTTTTTTTAGAATATTAGTGAAAATATTTTTATTTTCTTAAACCATTTAAAAACGGTAACTTGTGGACAAAAACGACAATTTGGGAAAGTTTACAAAATTATCCATAAGTTAGCATTTACTATTTAAAATCACTCATTAAATACAAATATTAAAAAGGTCAAGCACTTAAAAGTTTATTTGTCCTTTTACAATTTTTAAAATGTCTTCATATTTACAAAGCCATTTATCATTAGTAAAACTCCCTCATAATCAAAAGTTGTTAATCATGAATAAAATCCCTTCATACATCTGCTTGTAAGTGTATTTGGACATGGCTAAATAATCATTGAAGAAATGGAGAGAAAACTACAAGAAGATACGACCCAAAGGAATGGTCAAGACTGAAAAGAGTAACCTAGTATCTTAACTAGACAACCGAAGATCCATCTTGATCCTGTAAACCTAGAAGGGGGAAAAATAAGAGGGGATGAGTATTTGCATGCATAATAGGAATCAATCACCTTTTTAAATGAAAAGTCAACTTTTCAAACCTACATGATTATTATTTTTCCAAAATCTATTTATAAAGTCAAATAAATATAATCAGAAGTCAGGTGTCATCCATATATTCAAAACAAGTTCAAAATCAACAATATTGTACATATTATAAATCAACTATAAATATAAGTGAGCTCTCATCCTCCTATCACGGTCCTGTAATACCCTTTTACTAGAGGTACCCAGCATCATGATACTACCTAGAGGTGTATGAGCAAATTTTGCGCAACTGTCTATGACTTTTACCTAGCGCTGTAGTAATTCGCCAGCAATCTACGCTATCGTGATGCAATAATAGTGCTCAAGTATTTGATCTTATGATATGTACAATATGAAACAAAGTGTGTATTAACCACGCATCAAATATGTCAATAAAATCATACTTTAAAATTTATTTGAAATTTATTCTAGGATTTACTGAAAAATAGAAAGCAAAACAACTATATTTTCCCCAATCATAATTTGTACAACCTACATAAAAGCCACACAATCTAATCTCAGAACAATCCAGTATATCTCAACAAATCACAAATCCATCAATTTTCCATTTAAAGTATGTAATTCAAGATTTTTCACATATTTTACAAATAGGTCAAAATGCACATTTCAAAACAAAACAAGTAAAAGCTAGGTAATTGAATCCATACCTTGCTATGATAGCTATGCCAAGCTATCAACGCTTATCGAATTTCCCCGTGAATTAATTGGTTACTGGGAAGGCATTTCGAAAATTCGCTTTACCTGCTTTGAGAGGGTGACCTTTCCAACGGAGTGTTATCCCAGAGGGTGACGTATCTGAGATAGCTATACCATAAGGTGACCTATCTGGGATAGCTATCCCAAAGGGTGACCTATCTAGGATAGCAATATAACTCGACCAGTTCGAGTCTAAGCTAAGAGGGTGACCTTTCCAACGGGGTCTAAGTTGGGATAGCAATATAACTCGACTAGTTCGGGTCTAAGCTTTGAGAGGCTGACCTTTCCAACAGAGTGTTAATTGAGGAAACAGGGGTTATAATTGCATTCAGAACATCAAAAATAGCTGGGATAGCAATATAACTCAACTAGTTCGGATCTAAGTTTAAACATGACTCTTGGCATACAAACTAAGACAAAAACCCGGGCCCCTCACCTCAGTTCCCATGCCGCTGTAAAATATAACGATGTTATATACCAAAATTCATTTTTCAACACCATTAAGCTCAATTTTGAAATCAAAACTTCATTTCGAGATCCCGAGCCTTAACTAGGCCATAATACCAATTATTTAAAAAAAATCACTTTTCAGAAAATATTTGTAAAAATACCAACTTTTCCTTTCGAAATTTGTCTTAAACCAAATCCTAGTCTCCCATATATGAACCATTACTTCACATAACTTCATTCACACCATTTCCATGCAAAATATCACTAAATATCTCAATCTTCCAAAAGTAACTATGAAAATGCCAACATTTACTATAATGTTGTCCAAAATAAACTTCAAGGCTTACAGGATCTATTTCACGACTGGAAGTTGGTCGGAGGTTGTCGAGAATAATGAGCTGAAGCTGGACTTGCTGTATGTGAGGAAGAACGTTAGTTGGTGGCGTTCATTTGGCTAGAAAATGCCAGAAATGGTGTTGTCTTCTCAGCCTTAGATCTGCCATTTCACGGCTCCTCATGCATCACCATTGGCCATCAGGTGATTGGCCGGAGGTGGTGGTGGCTGCGGGTTGGTGCGTCGGCTTGAGATCATCTCCGGCAGTCAAGTTTTGGCTGCACATAGTGAAGAGGCGAAGAGAAGAAGCAATGAGAGTGGTCGTCAATGTAGTCAAATTTTTGACATGCGGCACCAACTAGTTTGGAGTTATTGACAGCGTTCATCAACGCAATCAAATTAATATTTATTTATGTAAAAACCTAAATTTTAAAAGGGTAAAGAAGTAATTTTTAAGCCAAGGGCATTTTGTTAAATTCAAATTTTTGAATATTTAAAGAAAAATATATGTAATGAAAGAGGACATTTATAAGTCTACATTCATTTGGGCGAAAACGTTGAAGAAAAGTTTAAAGCAATGATTAAAAAGCAATTTCTAAAGGACATTAATGTAAAAAATCTTTCTAAAATCAGGTCAAAGTGCAATTTCTATAAACAGTGCCCACTCAACTAGATTTTGACACGTGACAAATAGTATCCAAAATTACCTTTAAATCCCTTAAATTTCCTCTTCCTCATTGAAGCCCTGGAGCCCAAAACTCACCCACTCATTGTGCAACCTCTTCAGCCACCACATCGGACTTCCTTAGGCCACGAGCTTCGGCCAGGATCTTCCTTGACCTCCGTCAAAGACTCGCCGACAGCCACCGCAGCGCGTCGAGCCACCAGAGCGTAGGAAGAAACCTGCGAAACTGCGACCTTTTACGGCCAAAAACTTGTGTTCTGCTGGCGCTCAACGCAGAGCACCACCTAAAGTCGCAAGCCTAACCTCCCCGACACTTCCCAGTTACCAATTTGCAGTGAGCAAGCTTCGGTGAGCATTTGAACTTTTTTTGTAATTTTTTTAACAAAATAGTGGCATTTAAATAATTATTTTTCTGGAACAAATTATAGTCATGAAAGTTATATGGGGTGATAAAAGAGATTAAATCATGAATAAATGGTTTTGTTGTATTAATTTGATCTCCAGATTGAGAGAAATCTTAAATTAAAAAATCTGATATTTTCTAATTTGGCACAAAAAATGATAGTTTTGCAAAGCTGAATAGTAGTATTAGACTGAAGTTTGTTCCTATAAAGATTGGACATTAGGCTGAGATTAGAAAACTGTTATTTTTCGAAATATTTATGCAAAAATAACTTGTTTACAAATAATAAGCAAAGTTGATACTTTTTCAAATATTTTCGAAAGTGATATTTTCGTCATTACTCTATGATAATGATATTTCTTGAAATATTTTAGAAAAGTGATACTTTTGTAAATATTCAGTAAAGATGATATTTTTCTAAATACTTTAGAAAAGTGGTATTTTTGTAACTTTCTGGAATTAAAGCCAATTAATGCCTGGGACCTCGAAATGAAGTTTCGACTATAAATTTGGATTTAGTGAAGGTGAAGAAACTAGTTTTGATATATAACATCAATATGTTTCGAATTGGCACGAATTCTGGAGCTCGTAAATAGTGTCGTTTAGTGTGTCACGAACCGGGTATCGGCCCGGAATTTAAATTTAACAAATTATATATTTAACCTAACTATTTTGGGCATTAGGAATTCAATGGTGACCTTCATTTCTCATTTTGAGGCTTCGTTAGAAATGTCACTTTTTAAAGTGAGCTTATCGGAATCCCGAAACGACTGTCCGAACACCCAAGTAACCAACAAGAGATTTTTCGAATATCATTAGCTTAGTATAGCTATCGTTACGCAATCATATCTAACTATAATCATACTACCATTATTAGAAACTAGACAATAACGGGTCTAATTCCTAACTATAGCAATATATATTCATTATAAATCATCTAGTCGGCCATCTAAATAATAAATTATAAACATAATAATCATTAAAGCATAGAAGAATATGAACGAATCTGAATAATTAAATGACATATCTAAAAACTTGGAAATAATTAATACAATTACATGTCTAGTGCATTAAAATCACCCTTAACCTAAAAGAAACCTAGACTAGCATCTAAACAAAGATAAACAATAAGAACGTCATGCTAGAATAAATAAATAAAGGAAAAAGGAATGAGAAATGATGAAGAAAATCTAAAAACAGCCTCCAAATTCTTCCTCTCCTCTTGATTTTATATCTCTCTCTAGCCTTTATGTCTTTATTGGTGTCTAGGAATGATTATTTTTGTGCTAGAGAGGTCCTTTTATAGTGTAGGAGGTATTAGAGTCGTACTTAAATGGTTACTCAAAGCTGGAGGGTCAAAAATCCTCAAAAGGGCCAGTTTCCCATTTTCTGGCGCTGCAACGCTGGAGTTCTGGCACTGCGGCACCAGGTCTCTGTCAGTTTTTTTGAATTTTGCAAATATACCACTATTCAACCCAGTTTTTAGATTTTTACCACCTTTTAGCTCAGCACTTTGATTTTTAACCAGTTTCAGCTCTTTCGCACTCCTTCACTTCCAAAACACCTAGAAAATATGTTAAAACAAAAAAAAGAAGAAGAGAACAACCAAAATAAATGTAGAGGATTAATCAAATAATATCTCAAATATGTACGTATCAAATACTCCCCCACTTAGACTTTACTCATCCTCTAGTAAAGCAAAACTAAACCTAAACAAAACTAAAACTAACTCTACCTAAGACAATAAGACAACTTAACATTCCATCTTTTCATTTCCAAGAAAAATAAGTGTTTATGGTTCTAACTTCAAACATTGCATCAAATCCTAGTCAATCTTAATCTAATACACTCTTCAAACAATCATATTCATGTGTGTGTGCGTGTGTGTGTGTATGTGTTTGACATAGCCAATATTAACAGTGATCGCTCTGTACATTCTTCGAAAAGTAGTCCTCATAAATCTCACAATAAGTACCACATGGTTCCTAATCAAAGAACTATCATAATATACTCCCCTCAATACCTTCTCAACTACATCGAAGGTATAGGATGAACTTTTTTTTCTTCTCTTTCTTCATTTTCTTTACTTTTTTCTTTCTTCTTTTTTTCTTGCACATCTCTATTTTTTTTCTTCTTTTCATCATCCCTCCTTTACAAAAACTAAACAATTTCCCATTTCTTTTCTTTTTTACCCCTCTTTAGTTTGTGCTCAAAACTTATCACATATCTCAAGGTCCCAAATAAAGAGTGTTTGTTGGTCTAGAACTCAATTCTTAGTAGCTAGCACCTAAATTTCCCAATTAGCTATTTTCTGCTAATTTTGGTCATTTTTTTAGAAGATAATTCTATACATGGAGTTTGTTGTCCGAACTTTCCTAATATCTCAAGGTACCAAATAAAGAATGTTTATTAGTCTAGAACTCAATTCGCAGTATCTGGTACGTAAATTTCCCAATTGGCTATTTTCGGCCATTTTTTGTCATTCTTTTGGAAGAAAATTCAAAACATGGAGTTTGTTGACCGAAACTTATCTAATATTTCAAGGTACCAAATAAAAAATGGTTGTTAGTCTAGATCTCAATTCGAAGTATCTTGCCAGTAAATATCCCAATTTGCTATTTTTGGCCACTTTTTGTCATTCTCTTGGAAGACAATTCAAAACAAGGAGTTGTTGTCTGAAACTTTCCTAATATCTTAACGTACTAAATAAAGAGTGTTTGTTAGTCTAGAACTCAATTCGTAGTATCTGGCACGTAAATTTCTCAATTGGCTATTTTCGGCCAATTTTTGTCACTTTTTTGGAAGGCAATTCAAAATAAGGATTTTGTTGACCGAAACTAATCTAATATTTCAAGGTACCAAATAAAGAGTATTTATTGGTATAGAACTCAATTCGTAGTATCTAGCCCGTAAATTTCCCAATTGGTTATTTTCGGCCAATTTTAGTCATTCTCTTGGAAGACAATTCAAAACATGGAGTTTGTTACCCAAAATTTACCTTATATCTCAAGGTATCAAATAAAGAGTGTTTGTTGATCTAGAACTCAGTTCGTAGTATCTAACACATAAATTTTCCAATTGGCTATTTTCCGCCAATTTTGGTCATTTTTTTGGAAGACAATTCAATACCATGAGGTTTTTGCTTGAAACTTTTCTAATATCTCAATATACCAAATAAAGAGTGTTTGTCGGTCTACAACTCAATTCGTAGTATTTGCCACGTAAATTTTTCAATTGGCTATTTTCGGCCAATTTTTGTCTCTCTTTTGGAAGACAATTCAAAATTAGGAGTTTGGTGACTGAAACATATCTAATATTTCAAAGTACTAATTAAAGACTGTTTGTTAGTCTAGAACTCAATTCGTAGTATCTAGCTGGTAAATTTCTCAATTGGCTATTTTCGGCCAATTTTCAATATTCTCTTGAAAGACAGTTCAAAATAAGGAGTTTATTACCCGAAACTTACCACATATCTCAAGGTACCAAATAAAGAGTATTTGTTAGTCTAGAATTCAATTTGTAGTATCTAGCACCCAAATTTCCTAATTGGTTATTTTTGGCCAATTTTGGTTATTCTTTTGGAAGACAACTCAATACAATAATTGTTGCCGGAAACTTACTTAATATCTTACGATACAAAATAAGAGTGTTTGTTAGTCTAGAACTCAACTGATAGTATCTTGCACCTAGTTTTCGGTCAAATAAAGAGTTTGTTGATCTTCTTGCTTCGAGAGCTCCGTCTATTGTTTGTTCTACTTAGTGCTGGTCAGCTCCTTCTTTTATTTCTTCTCTAGTTTATGAGGATTGTATTGCAAAATCGAGCTTTTGGTTTTGTCGATTTGTTTATTCGGTTTTGTTTATACCTTGATAGGTCAAGTTTATGCCCTCCTCTGACTAGATGTATTTCTTTTTTGTTCTTTTTTTATTAAATTTTCCCTCGCTCAGTTAAGGTTTACTTGTATATATAAAATTAAAAAAAAAAGTGTTTGTTGGTCTATAATTCAATTCATAGTATCTTGCACCCAGTTTTCCCAATTGGTAATTTTCAGCTTCGTTTTAGTCATTCTTTTGGAAGACAACTCAAAACAAGGAGTTTATTACCGAAAACTTACCTCATATCTCAAGGTACCAAATAAAGAGTGTTTGATATTCTAGAACTCAATTCGTAGTATCTAACACCTAAATTTCCCAATTGGCAATTTTCGGCCAATTTTGGTCATTATTTTAGTAGACAATTCAAAACAAGGAGTTTGTTGACCAAAACTTATCTAATATTTCAAGGTACCAAATAAACAGTATTTGTTAGTATAGAACTCAATTCGTACTATCTTGCCCGTAAATTTCCCAACTGGATATTTTTGGCCAATTTTTGTCATTCTCTTGGAAGACAATTCAAAACATGGAGTTTGTTGCTTGAAACTTACCTAATATCTCAAGGTACCAAATAAAGAGTGTTTGTTGGTCTAGAATTCAATTTGTAGTATCTAGCATCTAAATTTCCCAAATGGTTATTTTCGGCCAATTTTGGTCTTTCTTTTGGAAGACAATTCAAAACAAGGAGTTTGTCGTCCGAAACTTACCACATATCTCAAGGTCCCAAATAAAGAGTGTTTGTTGGTCTAGAACTCATTTCATCATATCTAGCACCTAAATTTCCTAATTGGCTATTTTTGGCCAATTTTGGTCATTCTTTTTTAAGACAATTCAATACAAGGAGTTTGTTGTCCGAAACTTACCTAATATCTCAAGGTACCAAATAAAGAGATCTTACTTTTTGAGAATTAAAAGTTCTTAGACCATTAGATGTGGAACTTGACAACCTCTAGGTGCTAGTTATATGCATTTAACGTACAAGTTTGTATCAGTAGGCAAGCTGCACTCATAAAGCTGGAGTTAAGATTTATTCACTAAGGATGGACCCGATACAATTTGAGGCATACAAGAAAATATAATTTTGAGCAAACTACAGGTATAATGGTAAATATGTTACCGTCTATAAGTGATTTTTTTTAAATCATAGTAAATAAATCATATACCATCTCTTAATAGTGGTAAACAAGTAATTTATCATGGATATAATGGTAAATATACTACCGTCTATAAGCGATAAAATTTTTTAAGTCATGGTAAATAAATCATATACCACTACCTCTTAATAGTGGTAAATAAGTAATTTACTAGGGGTATAATGGTAAATATGCTACCATTTATAAGAAAATTTTTTTTAAATTCATGGTAAATAAATCATATACCACCTCTTAATAGTGGTAAATGAGTAATTTACCATGAGTATAATGGTAAATATGCTACCGTCTACAAGCGATAAAATTTTTTAAGTCATGGTAAATAAATCATATACACCTCTTAATAGTGGTAAAAATATAATTTACTAGGGGTATAATTGTAAATATGTTACTGTCTACGAGCGATAATATTTATTAAGTCATAGTAAATAAATCATATATCACCTCTTAATAAAAGTAAATGAGTAATTTACCAGGGGTATAATAGTAAATAAAGAAATCTTACTTTTTGAGAATCAAAAGTTCTTAGACCGTTAGACGTGTAATCTGACAACCTCTTGGTGTTGGATATGTGCATTTAACGTACAAATTTGTATCTATAGGCAAGCTGCACTCTTGAAGCTGGAGTTAAGATTTATTTACTAAGGGTGAACTTGGTACAATTTGAGGCATACAAGAAAATATAATTTTTAATCGAACCACAGGTATAATGGTAAATATGTTACCGTCTATAAGTGAATTTTTTTTGAAATCATAGTAAATAAATCATGTACAATCTCTTAATAGTGGTAAATAAATAATTTATCATGGGTATAATGGTAAATATGTTACCGTCTATAAGCGATAAAATTTCTTAAGTCACAGTAAATAAATCATATACCACCACCTCTTAATAGTGGTAAATAAGTATTCTACTAGGGGTATAATGATAAATATGCTACTGTTTATAAGAGAATTTTTTTTAAAGTCATGGTAAATAAATCATATACCACCTCTTAATAGTGGTAAATGAGTAATTTACCAGGAGTATAATGGTAAATATGCTACCGTCTACAAGCGATAAAACTTTTTCAGTCATGGTAAATAAATCATATACACCTCTTAATAGTAGTAAAGAAATAATTTACTAGGAGTATAATAGTAAATATGCTACTGTCTACAAGCGATAAAATTTCTTAAGTCTTGGTAAATAAATCATATATCATCTCTTAATAATAGTAAATGAGTAATTTATCAGGAGTATAATAGTAAATAAAGAGATCTTACTTTTTTAGAATTAAAAGTTCTTAGACCGTTAGACGTGCAATCTGACAACCTCTTGGTGCTAGTTATGTGCATTAAATACAAGTTTGTATCTATAGGCAAGCTGCGCCTTTTGAAGCTCGAGTTAAGATTTATTCACTAAAGGTGGACTCAGTACAATTTGAGGCATATAAGAAAATATAATTTTGAGCAAACCACAGGTATAATGCCGTCTATAAGTGATTTTTTTTTTTAAATCAGGTAAATAAATCATATACCATCTCTTAACAGTGATAAACAAGTAATTTATCATGGGTATAATGGTAAATATGCTACTGTCTATAAGCGATAAAATTTCTTAAGTCATAGTAAATAAATCATATACCACCACATCTTAATAATGGTAAATAAGTATTTTACTAGGGGTATAATGGTAAGTATGCTACCGTTTATAGGAGAATTTTTTTTAAAGTCATGGTAAATAAATTATATACCACTTTTTAGTAGTGGTAAATGAGTAATTTATCAGGAATATAATGGTAAATATACTGCTGTCTCCAAGCGATAAAAATTTTTAAGTCATGGTAAATAAATCATATACACCTCTTAATAGTAGTAAATAAATAATTTACTAGGGGTATAATGGTAAATATGCTACCGTCTACAAGTGATAAAATTTCTTAAGTCATGGTAAATAAATTATATATCACTTCTTAATAATAGCAAATGAGTAATTTACTAGGTACATAATAGTAAATATGCTATCGTCTACAAGCGATAAAATTTTTTTAGTCATGATAAATAAATCATATACCACCTCCTAATAGTGGTAAATAATTAATTTACTAAAGGTATAATGGTAAGTATAAATCATTACTATTTAAAAATGGATATATTTGTTAATAAAATCATAAAGGGATATCCACTAAACCAATATCCTCAAAAGTGGGGTATTTTTATTCAATCCCCTAAAATATCTAGTGTTTCTTAAGAAAACTAGGTGGATGACCAATTTTTTAAAGGGTTAATGGACCATTGGTCCCAAACCTATTACTACATTGGCATATTAGTCCTCAACCTATTTTTTGTGGCATTTAAGTACTAAACGTTTCTTTTTTTGGCACCATTGGTCTTTTTGGCATATTCCATCCAAGATTCTATTAAAATTTATTTCAATGAGATAAATTTTACATCATTGATCTCGATTTTTCAATTGTTTAATAATTTGGTCCCTAATTTTTTTTTTTATTCATATTTTCAGTTAACAATATTGTACTTGCCAATCTTTCAAAAAATTAAAATTCAAAAACGGATATAAAACAAACAGTTTATTTAAAAACTAAATTCAAAAAGAAAAAAAAATTATACTAGTAAACCCTAGTTTATGTTAAACTACAGTAACTTTATGAACAAAAAATAATTATCTTACTATTTTTAAAACTAAAAAAATTTCACATACACACTTATACACTAGTCAAATTTGACTGAAAATTTACTATATCCATTAAATATTCATATAATTATGAATAGTTATTCTAAAAAATTAATTAACTATTTACAGCAAATAAGCCTGAAAAGTTTTATAGTTTTCTATTAAATATTCATTTCTTTATGTAATTGCATTTGTCAATCTTTCAGAAAATTAATTTTTTAGAATTTTAGTTTTCTAAAAAATTAGCAGATACAATATTATTAATCAGAATTATAAATACAAGAAAAATAGGGACCAAATTATTAAACAATTGAAAAATCAAGATCAATGGTGCAAAATTTCTCTCATTCAAATGAATTTAACGGAATCTTGGATGGAATATGTCAAAAGGATCAATGGTGCCAAGAAGAAAACGTTTAGTACTTAAATGCCACACAAAAAAAGGTCGAGGACCAATATACCAAAATGGTAATAAGTTGGGGACCAATGGTGCCATTAACCCCTTTTTTAAATTAGTTTAAGTAGATGTTCATGTTTTAAAAGTTATAATGTCCATTTCTTTTAAAACTTCAGTTATAAAATATATTATATTTCTATTTTTGTGATTAAGTGAGTTAGACATTTAGATATAAATTTTTGAACTTGGTCATATACTAAGTTTTGGGCCAAAAAATAGTCAAATAGCTGGTCAGCCCGTGTTTCTTAGCCGAATTGACTGAATTTTAGATTCAAGTTTGAAAAATGACAATTTTTCAAGTACTATCGAAGAATGATTTTTTTTAGGTCTCTTTTTCAATTTTTAAAGGATTTGTCACAATATTAATGACAGATAGTTACTATATTTATTACCATACATTGTTTTTACTTTTATTTTTTAAAACCATAATGTTATGAAAAACGATCTTTAATATTATGGCAATCACTCATTTTTAAAAGTCCTAGGAAAAGTTCCTTTTTTTTTCCTTTTTTTTCCGACTAGCTTCCGCTTCTCTTTTTCTCTCAGCAGGTGTCTCCTCTATCGGAGAGGAGATTTTCCCCTCTTTAGTATGAGTTTTTCTCGTTTTCTTTTCTTGTTTTTGCTCTTATTTCCAAATAATCATTCCGTTTATGAAGGCAATTGTCTACATAGATATAGATCTATGGTGCTTTTAGTATACCCAAATCTAGATCTATGGTAATTTGGGTTACTTTTAATTTTGTTTTCTTTTACTGGTGTGGTTGTCCTTCAGATTTGTATTATTTTATATTCGGATCTAGAGAGATAGTTACTATCGCGAATCAAGCAGAATCTCTCTCGGTAAATCAATCAGAAGAGCCAATTCGGATAGCAAAGACTTGCAATGAGTCATTGAAGAGCTCTATCACATCCTTTATAGAGTTTTTCTTTAAGATTGTTGACGAGGACTGCATTTGCTTTAAGATCTTTGAAGGTTTTTCTGTCTTCAAGTTTATGAGTTAATATCCTGATTCTTATTTTAAGAGGTTATATGTAACTTAATTTGCTATTATAACCTTTATTTGAGTTTTAATGAAATTGTTTCCTTTAAAAAAAGAAAAAGAAAGAAAGAAAAGTCTTGGAAAAGTAATTTTACTCTAAAACACTATTAAAGTCTATTTCCTAACGTCTGTTCAATATGAAAAAACTAATGGAAGTTTTAAAATCCAAATCCTGTCATATAGACGCTAACTAATATATATTGAAGTATGTGGTCATAGACAGAGCCTATTTGGTGAGCATTCAACTCATATCCACCCTATATACATAAGGGAATTTGACGTGGATAGCATTATTACAAATAATATCTTGAGGTTTGGTGCAAATAATTTTTTTCAGAAGTAAATTGAGAAAATGATCAAAGAAGATTAAGATAAACTTTAACTGAATTAATTCTAGATTGATCATATGTTAACGTTAGGCAATTTTAATTCGCAACATTACTACATCATAAATATGCGTGAAGCGTGCTATTAATTGAACAAATATGACGAAAAGTGAGAAAAAAAAGTAACATGGGAGACCAACGACAAAGTTGATAAATTTCTATTCGATCGCAAGAGAAATTATCTTTAAAAATTCGGAAAATTTTCTTGCTTAGCGTTTCATACGTAAAATGAATATGACGAAAGCATTATAAAGGTGCGAAGATACAAATCATATACACAATAATATAATATGAATTTATCTATGCAATCCAAATTGTGAGTCACACATTGGTAAATTGCAAGCCGTGTCAAGCGATATGAACTTTAGCATTATTCTTGCCAAGTTATTGTGCAGCATCAAAGTAGTGACGAAGATTCTTTAGTTACGGATATATTATTCTATTTCATACATATGTTCAGGATTTAAACCAGCGGTATCATAAAATATCATGGTGCATATGTTCAGACGGAATGCCTTCAAAGCATTCATCAGTAAACACCACGGTAGTCCCTTTTTCATAGCGTCCATCAGTAAACGCTATCCTCATTATGGCGTCCATCGGTAAATGTTAACCTCTTTATGGTATCTATCAATAAACACCATACAAAATCTCCCAAATCTGGCTATCGAAAGTTTCAGATATAAAGGATAACTACACTAATACTATTAAAAAAAAATACAACACTATAGATCTAGATCTGGATATACTAAGAGTACCATACATCTAGATTTAAGTGGACAACTGCCTTTACAAAACGGAAGGATTATTAGGAAATAAAAGCAAAAATAAAAAGGAAAATAAGAGGAAAAAAAAGAAGAGAAAAAACTATACTGGGGCGAGGGAGATTCCCCTCCCTAATAGGAAAGACACTCTGCTAAGAGAGAAGAAGAGTTAGAGCTGCAAAAGCTACTACGGAGGAGAGCGCTATCTGCAAAAAAAGTATAAAAGTGGCATCTGTTAAGTTTCTCATCCTTAGATTCATAATTTGTCTTAGACATATTTATTACTAAAAAAAGATAAAGAAACAAACCGTTATATTAATTAACAATGGCAACTGACAATAAAAGAAAGAACATGATTCCAATTTTTTTTCTTCAAAAAAAGGAAAAGTACTGAGAACAATAGAATCTGGATTAGTAAGGATTGATATGAAATACTTTCACGTGTCAAGTTGGAGATTCTAAGAGGCAAAGAGAGAAAAGGACCAATATTGAGGATTTAGGTTGGAGTTCAATGGAAATCACTGGTGCCTTGGAATAAATAAAAGTAGATATTGGCTTGTTAAACGATTTTTCATTTTACATCTTGGAGAGAGAGAGTTTTTCCCCGAATTAAGAGAAAGAATTAGTGGAACAAAAGAAAATTACACATGTTTTTAACATGGTTTTTATTTTACATTTGGGAGAGAGAGCCCCAAATGGGGGATTGATTTTGGAGTTAAAATGAAAATGAATTATTGGAAATAAAGAAAACTACACATATTATTGGGTGAATTTTATACTTTCAAACAACGGTGGGACAGCATCAAAATTTCCTTTGAAAAAAAATTAGCTAGGATGTAATTGCTTATAATAATTTGTGGATATCCTCATTTAGACTATTATAAAAACACAATAGAAAATAAAACGTATCTATAACTATATGCACATAAATTTTGGATTTTTTTTTCTTTGTCGAATCAACGATTTGTCTCAGCCTCCTCTCATATATAATCGTGTTTAGTATGTCTCAATTTGTATAGGTTTGCCCTCCATGCAAATAAAACCAATATTTACGTACTTTGTTTTTGCTTAAATATTTACGTACTTCATAATTCATAGCGAATAGGAACCAAAAAAGTTGATGGTGGAAAGATATAGACCGATGTTTGTCATTTTATTCCTAGATCAGACAATATGATAAAAACCACACGCTAGCTAGCACATTCTGTAAATCGCATTTTTGGATGCTTGTTTTTGGGTGGATTCTTTAGTACCATTATTTCTTTATTTCTTGATCACGTGTGTAATTGCTGGTTTGCTTTATCCATGAGGTTCCCATTTTTACTTCTAAAAAAAAAAAAAAAAGGGTAATCCTAAGAAGAATAACTAAAAATGGAAGGGAATTTTTAATCATATTTGCTAGTTGTAGCAATATTTGTCTCACTCTTTTCAACATACTGAATAATTATATTTTTAGTGCTAATATGTAAGTGTAATCCCCGATCGAGCTCCATACACTTCTATATAAGTACTATACGCCACCTGAGTCGTCATTATATATCTTCATTGTAGTACATACAGACGCTGATATATATATATATATAACATAGACTATTTAATTCAAAGATAAGAATAACAAATGCTGAAAGAAGCTTATTTCCCAGTTATGCTAATGATATTCCAGCAATTTGGCAATGCTGGAATGAACATAGTTTCTAAGTTTGCCATTAACGAAGGCATAAGCCAACATGTGTTGGTGGTTTATCGTCACGCCCTGGCATTCGCGGCCATCGCCCCTTTTGCCGTCATGTTGGAGAGGTTTGTTTTTCCATCTATCTATCTATGCTCAATGTTTTTGATCTCTTTCATGTAACTATATATATTTTGCCATCTATATTTCCCGCTAATGTTTTCTCTTAATTTTATCAAAAGAAAAAGTGGACAGTTTTTTTATTTTTATGTTGAGATAGTACTGATTGTATAGTGTTAATGTATATAACAGGAAACAAAGGCCTATGATGACGCCCTCTATATTTGCGAAGATTGCACTACTGGGCTTGTTGGAGTAGGTCTTCTTAATCTTCTACTCTTCATATTCCAAATACAAGCTAAAAATATATCTATCTATCTATATATATTTGCTTGAAATTAGAAACAAAACCACCCTGGCACCCTCCATTGCAGCACTAGCATCGCTCCTTGCAAAGAAAGCTTTTTTTTTTTTTTTTGCCGGATGTTGTGTATTTATTATTTTTATGTTTGGTAACAATAGCTCTAGTTGTGTGTATATATATGTATATGTGTATATATGTATATACGAAATCTCTATATGATCAGTGTCTTTTAAATCTTTTCCTTTCCGGTTATTTCATTCAGGGTACCTATAATATTTTTCCAACAAAAATCAAATTTAGGGTTCTGTCATTAATTACCCAAAAAGAAAAAATGTTGGATGTGCTAACATATCAAAATATAGGGTTTCCCCCACCCTAACTCTTACTCTATTGTTATTATTGCTGCCTTAACAGTACAAATTAATTTTTAAATCTTTTTTTCTCCCAGTTCTTTCGTTCATGGTATTATTTTTTGAGAGTGATGTCACTAAAAGGGAAATAAAGAGAAAGAGAAAGGCGACGATTAGATGGGCTAGCAAAGTCAAAATAGAGGGTTTTTTTTTTTACTTGCTTTTTTGTTATTGTTGGCTTGTTGCTGACTTAACACTAAACATTTATTTGTTATTACTATCAATCGTATATGGAACAGAGTAGTGCACAACACAAATTTCAAGCGTTGGTTGGTGCATTATTCCTGAGGTCCTGTAAATTGTTTAGGCAACAGTTTCAGAATATTTTAGTAGGCTTTTCATGATATGCTTTGTCCCCCACATGGGTCCATATTTTTTTTTTCATAAATAACACCTAAATTTTTTTCCAAAATTAGTCTTTTTCACGTTTAAATTTAGTCTTTGTCTTATTAAACACGTAAAATTTTATCTCTGTCCTTAAATTTTGAGTTAGGTCTTCTTATAATTGAAACATATTTAATTTTTGCCCATTTTGAATTAAATTCCTGACTCCACGTCCTGCCCTTAGGTGTGTTCCAATTTTGTTGCGGAGGTAGTCAGTTTCTTTGCCTGCTTTTGGTTTCTTTTGGTGCCTCCTATTTTCCACCTGGCTTTTGTTTTGTTTTATTTTTTGTTTTTCTTTTTTCTTTCCCTTCTTTTTTCCCCTTGTTGGTTGGCCTTGGAAGTTATTTTTATGTTATATGCATCTCTATAGTTTTTTTTTTTTTTTTTAAAGGATATGCATCTCTACAGTTAATGTCTAGCTATTTCTTCAAATCAGGCCTGTGATGGACCAGAACTTATACTACACAGGTATGAAGTTCAGCACAGCAACTTTCGCAACCGCGATGGTCAACCTTGTTCCTGTTTTTGTGTTTTTGATGGCTTGGATTTTCAGGTATCGAGTTTTGTCATATAGGATGCAAGTTTGTATTGAAGCAAAATTTGTGTTGATTTAACTGTTGTATTATTCAACTGTAGGTTTGAGAAGGTCACTATTCGTAAATTTGGTAGTCAATTAAAGATATTGGGAACAATTTTGACTCTTGGAGGAGCAATGTTTATGACCATGGTGAATGGACCCATGTTGAATTTGGCATGGGCAAACCATAACCATCATCATGAGTCCAACGCTGGAATTAATCAGATATTAGCCAAAGGTGTAGTAATGATTATAGCAGCATGCTTATGTTGGGCTTCTTTCATTATACTACAAGTATGAACCTTTTCCTTCATATTAAAAATATGTACTACTACTTACTATCTTTCATATTTTCTATTTAAGCTACTGACAATTATATTGTTTTGTCAGACCATATTTTCTTAATTACTGACAAATAAGTTTTGGTTATATAGGCAATCACACTGAAGTCATACCCTGCTCAGCTCTCACTTACAGCTCTCATATGTTTGATGGGTGCAATCCAAGGAACAGTTGTGGCTTTAGGGATCGAATGGAGCAACCCTTCAGCCTGGTCCATAAACTCGAAAGCCATGATTTTAACTGCTGTTTATGGTGTAAGAATTATTTTACCTTAGCTGTTTTTTTTTAACCTTTTGGCTGTTATATTCTTTCTAACATTACTGATGGTGTTATGGCAGGGCATATTTCGTTCCGGACTTGGTTACTACATCCAAGTTCTAGTTATAAAGATAAAGGGACCTGTGTTCGTGACAGCTTTCAATCCTTTATGCTTAGTTATCGTTGCAATACTTAGCTCCTTCATTTTGTCGGAGCTAATGTATGTTGGAAGGTGCATTCCTATCCTATCTGTTGGACTAGCTAGTATGAGTTTGCATCATGTAATTATACTTCAAGGATTAACTAAATGATGTGTTTTTTTTTTCTTTTTTTTTTTTGTAGAGTCATTGGAGCTTTTGTCATTGTGATAGGCCTATACTTGGTTCTCTGGGGTAAGAGCAAAGACCCTCCATCCGAACAGACAGAACAAGTTTTAGCTCCCTTTGAGTCAGTCATGTAGGTTGCCATCATATGGCGCAGCGGAAGGTGGTGGGTGTAACATTCAAAATTTTACACCCATATCAGAGTTTAGGAATCGATATGCTTTTGTTATTTTAATACATAGCATAAAAGAAAACTATTAACAAAGAAATGTGATGATATACCTTTCTTGTAGTTTTCTTCTTTTCTGATGAAGAGGATGATTCTCTTTCAACGGCTATGAAACCACGATCTTCCTCACCTAGCCTCGACACCTATGAACTGGAGAGTGGGCTCCCAATAGTCACAATCCTATTATTTTTGTCACACACTTTTCTTAAGAAAAAACTTGCTTTTGGTCTCAACTCATGAGATAGCAAGAGTAAAGAGATGAGAGAGGAAGGAAAAATACTCTACACGTTAAGACTATATTCCCCTTGCCTGAGTAAAATATTTTGCGTTAAAAACTTCAACTCCCAATCGGCCTCTCTCTCTTTAAACGTGTAGTAACCTTAAAAAAAAATTTCCTTCTTTTCTTTTTGATTTACACGCATAGGAGAAATTTTTCCTTTGATAAAATTGGCCAAATTAATTTAATTAATTGCCATATCAATTCAAATAGAAAAAACAATTTTTTCTTAAAAGGAAATCTCAAAAACACGGCAAGGGGTGGAGAGAATTTTCTCTGTAGAAAAATTTAACGTGTAAAAAAAAATTTCCATTTAGGTTTTAAACTATTTAAAACCAAGTGAATCACAACATATAACACTTAAATAGGAAATTAAAATCCCATCCTCCTAGGATAGGGTTTACACGCATAGTACATGGATTTTAACGTGTAAAAAAAAAATATTTCCTATTAAAATGAAATGCCTCTCTATCTATCTATTTAATTACATAATTAATTCCATATATATGATTATATTTATTAATTTGGGAATAATACAAAACAACCTATTTTACAAAAGGTTGACACTTTACACGTTTAGTTTAAAAAAAAAAATTTCCTTAATGGTTTTTCACCATCACACTAAACGTGAAACCTTGAGACAATCCAAAAAAAAAAATCAAATTTTCTAATTTGTTTTTATCCCCAAATATTCAAATAATTAAATTATAAAGTAATGGAATTAATATATTTGGCAAATCATAATTTCCCAAATAAAATTAAATAGACAAAAATAATAACATTTATTATTTATAATAATGTGACACATAAAACAATTAAATGTGTGACATTAACTTTAGTGTGACATAATTAATTAGAATTCAATAATTCTAAATTAATTATAAGAATAAGAAAGTGACTATGTAACATGTTCAATACAGTGTTAATAGAGGTGGTTCGGGGACCTTGGACTTGTAATTTCAAGCTCCAATAAATTTGATAATTAATTAAACTCTTTAACTAAATTATCGAATTTATTAGTTCCAGTGTTATTCCACTAAAAAACTGGAACTGCACTCTTAAAAGTTACAGTATAAATTTACTCAAAGCAATCATAAAGTTTGTCCATTTGATCATTACATATAGATCAATCCTCCATAAATGATTCGTGAATAGAGTTTGGCTTGTCATCCGTTATCCTTTCTATTTACTTCTTTATCCTTAAGTTCCCATGATTTTCTAATGAACAACAAATTCATGATCGAATCATAAATTGAGCGCTCTATCGTTCAAGTACCAAATCATTACTCAAGGGAATCATTTCTCTAACTTCCGTTAGGAAGGAATGGATTCCATATTGTTAATTAATATTCCCAGCTATCTATAGTCTCATGCCTCCAACATATAAGGATTTGGTCTAGTATAAATCGAGACGTTACCGAATACATCAAGAGACATAAAAATATAAACAGGAGTCTATTAATTACTCAGGATTAAGATCATTCCATATATGATCATTAGTTGATAAATTTAAGTATTCAGTTCTATAACGGATGTTATCGAATATTCAAATTTATCTGGTCCAGTCCTATATAATCTCAATTATATATAGTACCTCCATTTGATGTCACTACATAAACAGTCCGGATAAGACTGTTCCATTCTCAATGGTAATGGACCGTACTAGGATTATTTATATTAAAGATCCCAGCTTTAATAATTAATCACGGACTAATTTTAGATTATATCCCTTAAACTCAATCCTCTTGTATGTATAACTTTTATACATACTAAGTTTAAGGTCACATTTTATAATCACGGAATTTTCATGATATTTTTTTTATATTATCATAAATAATATATACAAGCAAAATAAAAAATCAAATATATTTATTTATTAGCAAGTCATTGTTTACATTTTGCTCTTAGGGCAAAAACACCAACAAGTCAAACTAGAAGAGATGAAAAGGTTTCAGCTCCATTCGAACCGATCCGGTGAAAAAGATCATTCAGTTCCATCCGAACCGATCCAACATGTTTAGCACCAAAATGACTCCTCACCTTAGAGGCGTGCATTTTGACACCCTTGTAACACTTCAAACCTCTAATGCCAATATCAATAGAGGCAAGAGTCGACACTTCTAGATCTGTTTAGTATAATTTTCATGGTCATCTTGAAATGGATATTTATTTATGATTTTCCTATATTTACAAATGAAAAATCCGTTCATGTTTATCAATATTTTTCCTAGATATTATTACTTTGAGCAACTTGAATGATAGATAATTACCATGAATACAAAGACATAGGTACATGATTAGCTGACGACTAAGTACATGACCCAAGAATCACTTGGAGGTTGGAAACGAAAGTTGAACTTGCTCTTAAGCTCACATGAATTTAGTAAGTGAATAGCTTTTCAATTACTAAGCAAAGCCCAAAAGTCAAACCTCATGAGCACCCTGGCAAGAAAGTTCAAATTCATATGCACAAGGACACAGAGGTCCACAGTTAAATCAATCTAGAAGCCAGAGGTTGCAACCTTAAATTAATTGACAACATATTTTTAGCTTAGTCATCTTATTGGACTAGCCGAGCACTCTACTAGGATCCTTAAATTAATTGACTACATATTTTTAATTAGCATATATTTATATTTTAACCCTTAATTCCATTTTTGTTAGTGGTTTCTATTTATCACTAATAGTTAATTGGTGCAAACATAGCCTCTATTTTTTGAAATTAGGTGTGGAAAGAGTGAAAAAAAAGTGGCAATAGACCCACCACCATGTCTTGAATTGTGTCTTATCCTAATTGAATAATCATGTAATAACCAAAGACAAAAAATTTTAAAAAGAAAAAATTACATAGCAGAACGTGACAATTTGAAGTTCAACCGTTAAAACTGATTTAAAAAAAAAAAAAAAAAAAGAAGGAACGAAAAATTTGGAAAATTCCTTCGGGAAAAAAACAAAATGGAAAGCAAAATGTCGTTTAAGAATGTAATTGACGTATGACACACGTTATCACTTCCGCGTAGACTTTGGAGCGTAAATTAACATAATGCAAACTGTTAAAAACAAGAAAAACGACATGTAGTTTATCGTGTCTGGAACTAATCCCAAAACATCGAGGGCAATTTGGTCATTCTGGTAAACAACGGCTGGCGCCCCAAAAGTTAATCCGTGTTCCTGGATTCTTGACTTTCAGCATCAAAAAAATTGAGAGAGAGAGAGAAGCCCGCGTCGCCCAAAATTCAGAGCTCCGACTCCGAAAAAAATCCCTTTCTAGAGAGAGAGAGAGTTTTAGAGAGAGAAACTCTGGGAAAAACAAACAAAAGGACTGACAATGGAGGCCAACCCCCCTGAGCTTCACGATAAGAAGCCCTCCAAGGTCCGAGAAGAAGGCGAGCTATCTTCAGACGACGAGGACGTACCGTCTCCCCAAACCCTAATTTTCTCTTCTCTTCTCCTCTCTTTTTTAGATTATTGATTTTTCAGATCTTTCTCTTGGGTTTTTATCTGATTTACGGTTTAATTTCATGCTTTATTTTGTGTGTGAATATGTACATGTGTATGCGTGTTGCTGGAGAAGGCAGGGGAAATGATGTGAATGTTTTGGGTCATTTTGATGGCAAGTTTGAGATATATAGATTTGAGCGTATGTATGTTTCATTTGTTGCTGCTTCTTAGTTTCAATATACGGTTAGCTAATTAAATAAACCCATTTCCAATTGCTTAATGTATTTGGGTTTTAGAGCCTGGTGTTTTCGATTGGTGCATTTTTCTTGTAGTTTTTTTTTTTTTTTTGCCTAGTTATTCGTTTATTTTCTCATTCCCCTTCTTATGTGCGTGTTTGTACTGAGTTCAGTTCTATTTGTTATGGTAGTATGTGAAATTTGAGTCCGTCATGTATTGGTGTTGACATACAATCTGATTGTGTGGTAGTATGGGTTTGAACTCTTGTGCATTTTATACTTATTCCACACTGGTGAATAGCGTTAGTATACGAATCTCTTTTGGGTCTTCATTTGAGTTCCTCTTTTATGTGATGATTTATTGAAGATCTTAAACAGATGCCTCCTCTGCCTCAAGAAGATCAAGCTTGCTCTGTCTCTTCGCGTACTAGTACTGATGCACCTGCAGGACCAGTACCTGTTCCTCCAGTGAACAATTGCAGCGAAGATTATCAAGAAGGTAATTCGTGCCCTGCATCACAAAGTAATTTTAACTTTTTATTGAAATTCCATTAGGTGGGGTATGCATGTGGAGTTCCATTCGGTTTTCGCTTGCATTCCCAACTGTTTTTGACTATATGCTGTGACCAATTTGAAATCATTACTAGTCTTGTATAACAGATCAAAATGCTGATGATGTTTATGCTCGCAGCTGCTTTCATATACTTTTGAACTCATGTGCTTATAAATTATAGTTTTAGTGAACTCCAGAGTCGAGAGTCCTTGCGTTGTCTTGCACCTGTGCAAGAGCTGGACCACTTATCTTTTCTTCATTTTAGTACTTGTGGAGACATTTTGGGCTACCATATATGTATGAGTGTTTAAGCTTAAACAAACTATAATATTTCTACAAGAATATGCTGAATTTGATTTGCCTTATTTCACAGGGAAGGCTATTTCCGGAAATAGTCCTGCAAGCACTTTTGATATTCAATCCCGAGCATCTTTAAAATCGAAGGTTCAGAAGAGTTTTGATAAGAGTCGAATAACATCAAATACTAATACCCCCGGCTGGTGTGCCCCGGTGGGAGCTGCTGATAATCTTGTAATACGCTTCTCGGATGATGACAGTGGTAGTGATTCTGAAGGATGCATAAAAGATAAAGCTACTGAAACTAAAAGTAGTATAGTTGGAGTTGTTAGCAATCAAAAACCTCCTGCTCCTTCAAATTCAAAGTTGAACAAACAGGTTTCCAATGCCACTGTAAGCAAAGTTATGCCCAAGAGATTGTCTTTAAGTCGAACATTTGTTTCATCGATGCCAAAAATACCTGGATCCAATTCTAGTGGTGCTAGGACCCTGTCAGCTGAGCAAGGCCATCAAGTTAGAAAATTTACTTCCCTTTATAAAAATTTATCAAGCCGAGAACGTGGCCGTGATCAAGGTATGGGTCTGGACAATAGTAAGCTTCAAGACTTGCGGCAGCAGATTGCACGTCGGGAAAGTGAACTGAAGCTTAAGTCTGCGCAACGAAGTAAGGAAGCAGTTTCATTTAGGGATGATAATGCTGTGAGTTTGCCTAGTGATGCAGCTAGGAAAATTGGTGTGATTTCTGCCAAAAGTTCCCGAAGAGAACCAAAAGAACCGGACAAGAAACGGGCGAAAGTCACTGATCAGCTAAATTCAATTGGCCAGCAAGAAGTCTCTGTTGGAAGATTTATATCACCATTAAAAGAACCAGCCATGCAGAATAATAATATAGCGGATACAACTAAGTTTGATCCTGGACAGAGAGGAAATTCTGTGGGCAGAACAGAATCGGGTATTGTTAAATGGCACGAAAAAAATGGGAAACAAGGGGCTGGAGTATCAGAAAATATACCTGTTGTACTGAAAGATGGTGAACAGCTTTTATTCTCTGTTAAGGCTTAATGCAGGTCACAATTCTTGATGTCCTGACTAAGTGAGTTGGTTTTATATGCAGGTTCTACTGCCATCAGAAATTGCATTCAATCTGGTGGAAGTAGTATGCGGATGGAATCATCTGCCATTGTAAACCAGGATACATCACCAGCAGCAAATAAGACTTCCAATGTCATCCCAAAGAACTTAGTAAGGGTTAGGGGTCCCCTCTGCCCTGCTGCACTATTTTCACAGTCACTTTTGTTTGGTCTCATTATAAGCTTCGATATGTTTCTTTATGGAGTGTCGCTAAAATTTTATGTATGGTCTTAGGCCTTTCTGCATGGGTGATTAGAGGCTGCAGATTGCACTGAATACTTTATATGGAAAAGAATATTTACTATCGTATTCTTTGTACACTGAACTTGCTGTCATAATGTTTTCTGTTCTTCTTGGTGTGGTTACTTCTCTGAGACATATATCTATCTCTGTGGAGGGGTTTCTTTTTTTTTTTCATAGATAGTTTTTACTAAGGTTATGAGATGACAGATCTCTGTATTATTGGAAAATATGGTATGGAATTTTGAGACCTAGTCAATGAATTTTTTTACTTATGTTTTCCAATTTGCAGAACAACGTGGAATTGAATCCAAGTAAAATTGGTCCCCATCAACAGCCAAGTTCTTTCTTTAACAAAACAACAGCTGGAAAAAATCTATTGAGAGACAACGTTCCTCACATCTCATCCGGTGACAAGATATTTGAGCCTGCATTCAATGATATGTGTCAGGTTTGTTTCCAGGCCTTAATTGCAAGTTAGGGGCTTCTGATGTCTCTTAGGTAAATTATATTCTTTATTATAATAAACTCATTTACCTGTATGTTCTAGGCATCTCCAAACAATGAAAGCTTTTGGAATTGTTTGAGTAATGCAAATTTGTCAGAGCAAAGCAGCATGAATGTACAGTCGTTGGTTGAAATGGAGGAATCATTGGACAAGGATCTTGAGGAAGCACAGGAGCACAGACGCAGGTGTGAAATTGAAGAAAGAAATGCTCTTAAAGCTTATCGTAAAGCTCAAAGGTCTCTGGTTGAGGCTAATGCTAGATGTTCTGATCTGTACCGTAAAAGAGAATTGTACTCTGCCCACTTGCGATCATTTATCATGGGCAATTCGGATTTATTGTGCTCCTCGAGACAGAATGACGTGTCTGAAAATATGCTTCTTATATCGTCAAGCGATCAATTACCTGAATATGATGGTTTTAATCCACTAGGGGTTGGCTCAAATTTTCAATATCTTAATAGTCATCCAGTTCAAACATCAGATAGGCATGTGAATGGACAAAATATGGGGTCAGAACCATGCAGTGAACCAGATGCTAGTACATCTGAGCCATTGTGCCATATGGGCAAAGCAGCTGCTGGAGGAGTTCGCACTTCCTCCAATGATCCAAATATTTCAGTAGAAGATGATGATACATTTTCATTTGAACATGGAACTGCTCAACCCAACTTTGGGTGTCTTAGAAAAAGGAACAATTTCAATGATGAGGAAAAGGATGTAAATATGGAACCTAGTAGAAACCAGTCAATTGATAGCTCCCGCGAATCTTTTTTACTTGAAGAAACATTGCGGTCTGAACTATTTTCAAGGCTAGGAACAAAAAAAATTTCAAAGAATAGTGGTTCATGTAACAATATTCACCTCACTATGGAACGAGGAACCGAAAATGATGTCAGCAGTGAAAAAGCCGAGACGAGTTTAGGGGATTTTCCATTCTCTAAGGATGAAGAAGGTGAACAATCTGATCTTGGAGGTCACTTCCTTTTAGTATTCACTACTAATATATGGATTTTTAACTATTGGCATCGTAATGAATTCAGATACCCATATGTTGATTGAGTGAATTAATCTTAGTAATCTACCTGTCAATATTTTTTTTTTTTTTTTTTTTTTTTTGGGTTCTTAAATTTTGTGGAAAAACATTGATGTCAAAAAAATGAACTTACATCGTATCGGCAATTCATTTTTTTTTGCTCCACTTTGAAATGCTTATTTGAATGGTCATTGATAATCCTATTTTGTGTCTTTTGTTTGCACAATTGAACTAGCTTTGATTTTTTTGGATTCTCTTGTATTATATTAGTATTTTATATGTTTTAGGTCACTCTCTTTTTCTTATTTTTAGGCCCTGGTAGATGGGAGAGAAGTAACTCTGAGGCACCTGAGATACAACATGACCGCTGCATAGAAAATAATTCTTTGATCTCTCAATCTCTCACTAATTCTGAGGAAAGTAGATTTTATGACAAAGAACGTTCTCCTGTATTAGTTTCAGAGATTTCAACTTCTAACATCTTCAAAAGTGCCTTTGGCAATTTGAAAAGTACTTCAGAAGTGACTTTAAGGGAGTGGCTGACTAGAAATAGACAGAATTACTCTAGTGATATTAATGACACATATGGTTGTGTCAACTCTGACAAAATCCAATGGAGCAGTACTAAAACTGAGTCAACAGATGAGACTGTTAAAGAATTATTTGGGAGAGAAATTGGCTCTTATACTTGTGATATTGCAGTTGACCCCTTTAGGCCACTTTGCATGTATGAGCTCCGAGGAAAGTGCAACAATGATGAATGTCCTTGGCAGCATGTTAGGGATGCAATTATGTCTCGTGATCAAAATGGTGATTCTGATAGTGATGGTATGCAAATCCCTTTAACTTTGGAACCAGTCTGTCTTTTTGTAGTGTTTTCACATATATTAGGTTGTATTAATATAACTTTGAAAATACTTGTAATGCTGCAGCAAAAGTTCCCAAGTTCTATGATGTCATGATGTCACCAACATATCTAGTTGGCTTAGATACTCTGAAAACTGATCATTCATACGAATCTGCCTTAGCGTGGAGAAGTGGCCAGTGCTGGCAGAAATGTTTCAGTATTTCCTTGACATTATCAAATTTGCGTCAAAAGGATTTGCCTGCACATGGGCTACTCTCACATTGTAGTGATGGTCGCATAGAGGTCCTTGGAAGTTGGAGTGGACAGTCATCATATTTTCTGAGTAAAAGTGGCAGAGTGGTTTGTGTATTAATTCTGTTCCTCTTTCTTTATTATGACCCTAATATTTCATTGTCTGGTAATATTCTTTGTTCATTGCATTTTCTAGTGCCATGAGTCATCAGTTTCATGATAAGTTTTCAATTTTAAACTTCTTTTTATACTTTTATGCCTTTTGTGAATTATATGTTAAAATGAAAATTCTCTGTCCTTGTAATCTTGTATATAAGGTAACAAAATTTTATTCTTTGCTATAATCTAGCAAACTGTGGTCTTTTCGTTATTTGTGATTGAGCTTGAAACTATTTTTGGATCAATTGTGGTTGTAAAACAGTTTACAGAGGAATTTGATGTAGTGGCAACTACAATTTTATTAATTATTTAGGAGCATTTTATATATGTATTAAATAATAAATAAAATTATTGTGTGCCAGTGTTGTGTCTCCTGCACTGGTAAAATATCCTACATTGCAACTGTTTGTGGATGATGACATTATTGGCTTAATTTTTTTTTTATATATACGAGCTTTCTGGTAGAATTTCTGGCCGAGTTTTTTCTTCTGTTTCTCCTGCTATGCTAAGCAGCCCAGTTGACTCTTGAATTCCCATAATTTTCAAGTTATCTGGTTTATAGAAATGATAAATATCTGTACTAATATGTTGTTGGACCAATATCTTGTTTTTGCTAATTTTCCTTTTGGAATGATGTATGCTTAGAATGATCTCAAACAATCTTTGGCTGATAATGAGCAAGCCTTGGAAACGGCTATTTTAATTTTCAATCAGGAAGTTGATAAATTTGAGGCTATGAAAGAGGTAATTTCTGTGGTGTGCATTTTTAAAATGTGATCTGCATCATCCATATATAGAATCACATTCAGAAGCTTCACTTCCTCTTGTTTTTAATTGAGTTTTGCAGGCTCTTCCTGTTTTATCTCGAGCCCTGGAGGCTGATCCAAAATCTTTATTTCTCTGGATATTCTATCTTCTTATCTACTATAGTAATTTGAGGTTGAGCGGGAAGGATGACATGTTCTCTTATGCGGTATGTTATTTCATGTTTCCTATTGTTTGGAGTCTTTTATGCAGTTAGAGTCTCCATGTGTGGAGACAGCCCTGTTGGTGTTGTAATTAAGTTGTCTCTGATAACTTTATTTCCTAGTTGTAAGTTGCTTTTATTGGTTAGTCTTGTTTATTATAAGCAGTTAAGGAAATAGTTGTCTGTGTACCTGTTAAGACTGACTGATTCTTCAACGTTGTTGCTTGTCACATTGGAATTTACATTGTGTGGTCAAATCTTTTGTGTGTGTGTCTGTTGGTGGAGGGGGTGTGTGAATTTGGTATCATGAACCAACATTAATGTGAGAATATTTTAGAATGTTTAAGTCATTGATTTTGCTATATTAGTTCTTTCTTTGCAAGTCCATACATACATACATACATACATACGTACATACATAATTATACGAGTAATAGCATATTTGATGTTTCTGTGAGCTTTAATGTTCCATAGTTTCCATAGCTGGGTTTTCCTGCATGTCATTTTTCATTTGAGAGAGTTAAGATCCAGGTGTTTGATTGACAATCAACTTTTGCTGCTTGATGGAATCATGCTCGACTTATATCTCAATTTAAGTGTGATTCTCTGTCTATGAAGTTCCCTGTGTAGAAACACAAAGCACAATATTTTAAAAACAAGGAGAGGGGAAATTTGACCATATTGTCTGTCACTTTTTAAGAATTCAAATAGCAAATGTTTCTTTGTAGCAGAGCTCCTCTCTACCAGATTTTTTCTTCTTTTGTTGTCAATTTTATATTGTTCTGGTTGTTGCATTGGAACTTCGTGGTGTGGTGTGTTATCTTTAGGTATGCTTTCCCCATTTCATTCGGGACCTGGAATTGAAACTTTTCTGTGGAACCCTTCTTTTCCTCTTCTCAGGTTAAATACAATGAAGGATCTTATGAACTCTGGCTTATGTATATCAACAGTCGGGCGCATCTTGATGATCGTTTAATTACATATAATTCAGCACTCTTAGCGCTTTGCGACAATAATACTGCTCCTGATTGGGATGGCATCCATGCTAGTGCTTGCATCTTAGATCTGTTTTTGCAAATGATAGACTGCTTGTGCATGTCTGGGAATGCTGAAAAGGCTATCCAGAAAATATTTGAACTCCTCACTGCTGACACCAATTCTGATGAACCTCCGGTCTTGCTCTCTGATATACACTCATGCCTGAGAATTTCTGATAAATGCATATTCTGGATTTCTTGTGTGTACTTGGTTATTTACAGGAAGCTACCAGATGCTGTAGTACAGCAATTTGAATGTGAGAAACAACTATCAGAAATTGAATGGCCTTCCATTGATTTACTAGATGATGAGAAGCAGAGGACTGTTAAACTGATGGAAAAAGGAGTATATTCTCTTGATTCGTTGATGAAAACTGAATCACTTAAAAGTGATCTTAATCTGAGATCAGCACATTTTTTTGCTGTCAACCATATCAGGTGCATGGCTGCTCTAGACAGTTTGGAAAGTTGTAGGAATTTGTTAGATAAATATCTTGGACTATATCCATCCTGCTTAGAACTTGTTTTAATATCATTACGAGCACATAAACAGGATTTTGTGAAGCAGAGTTTTTCGGGTTTTGAGGAAACCCTTCATAACTGGCCGAAAGAAGTCCCAGGAATTCAGTGTATTTGGAATCAGTATGCACAATGTGCTGTCCAGAATGGAGATTATGACTTTGGTAAGAAACTCATGGAGCGTTGGTTTCATTCTGTTTGTGAAGTTAATCATCTTCAGAATGGTACACTGCAGGGAATGGAGAGAGAAAACATAATATTAGTTTCTGATTCAATCCTGGAAACCCTTTCTAGTCTAGATCCAGTTGATGTGATGTTTGGATTTCTTAATCTTTCTCTCTATAAGCTATTACAGAATGATCGTCTTGGAGCTCGAATAGCTGTTGAAAAAGCATTGAAAGCTGCTATCCCAAAATATTTCAAGTACTGCATTGGAGGGCATGCCCTGTTTTTGCTCATTGATGAATCACAATTGAAGAAGAGCGCTTCTGTCAGAGGTATGGTGGACATTTTGGGGCAGTACATAGGTGAATCCCTGGTTTTCTCTGTCCCTGAGCCTTTGCCTAGAAAATTTATTAACAATATCAAGAAACCAAGAGTGCGACAGCTAATTAGCAACTTTTTTACTCCAGTTTCATCTGATTTTTCGCTGGTAAACTTGGTTCTTGAAGTGTGGTGTGGACCATCTCTTTTACTCGAATTATTGAATGAGCCAAAGTGTTTGGTCGATTTTGTTGAAGGTATCCTGGACATATGTCCATCCAACTATGAGTTAGCTATATGTGTCTGCAAACTCTTAAGTGGTCACAACAACTCTACTGATGTTACTCCGGCCAGTTTGTTGTTCTGGGCAAGCTCAAACTTAGTTGGTGCAATTTTTCACGCTGTCCCAATACCACCAGAGCGCATATGGGTAGAAGTTGCTAGTATCTTGGGTAATAATATCATGGGTGTTGAGGTCATCTCTCAGAGGTTTTACAGAAGAGCATTGTCCGTTTATCCATTTTCTGTAAAGCTTTGGAAATGCTATCAGAACCTTTACACAAATCCTGAAGTTAAGAAAACTATTGCAGAAGAAGCAAAATCAAAGGGTATAGACCTTGGTTAACTATTTCGTTCTTCAATGTGATTAGAGAATTGTGTAGGAACTGCATTTGCTAGAGGTTTTAGGGCCAGTATGGCTTTTAGTTGCTGCTTTAAGGCCTCAAGTTTTGTCGATGATACAGCACTGGATGCACACCCTCGGCAAGTTCCTTTTTGGTTGCCGATAGGGTTTGTGAACTTTTAGTTTTGAATTTTAGGAAGTACAGAAAGCTTGTACATGATAGGAATACAATCGAAAATAGGTTGAAGCTCTTACCAACTTGGCAAGAATGATGAAGACGTTTAAAGATGAAGAAAGAAATACCAAAGGAGATAAGATCCCGAGTCACAGGTATGATTAGCCATTTCCCTTGCTTCCACCCTTTTCCTTTCCTTTTCCCACTTTTAAAGTTTTTTCTATTAGAAAGTTGTTTTTGTGCCTCTTGTTGTTGTCTTCCTCCTTTTCGCTAGAGAATGTACTTAGCTTTTTTTACTTTTTTCTTTTCTTTTCTTTTCTTTTTTCTTTTCGGGAAAAAAAAAAGTCAATATATGTAGAGTAATTGTAACTACATAGACCATTGTACTTGAAGCTTATATAGATGAAATGAATGTGGATTTTTTTCTTTTTCTTTTTTGTTTTTGGTTTATTTTAAGTACATCTATCTCCCTTTTGAAGATTATCTATGTTTTTCTTTTTTTAGTCGTTAGTGTATATTGCATTGTTAATTGGTACTGACACACTTATTAGGCTAGTAGCAAACATGTTTAACGATGTCAAATTTTTATCTCTTACCCCGGTTTAAAATTGCACGAGTCAAAAATTTCTCCTCTTCCATTTTCGAACATAACTAAAACTTCTTAAATTTTAGAAGCAGTTCCTCTTGGTGAAGAATTAGTAAAAGTAATAGTAATAGTAACAGTAGTAAATAGGATTAACTAAGCCATATGACGTTTTATGGCGCAAACGACAAGACGGAGGACCTTTACAGTACAGACATTTTACAGCTTAAACGAAATCAGAATTTAGATGATTATGACGTAGTTTTGTAGATGCAACGGCATATCAATTCTTAGAAGAATTCATTCTCTTGGAAGACGTCAAACAAATGACTTGTCGTTTTTATACTTGAGTAAGCAAAAGAATTTTGTAAGCGCTGTGTAGTTTTCTTGTGACACGTCTTACTGGGGCACTCAATAGGACAAAACCTGTAAAATGACGTGTGTTTTCATCTTTAATGGCAGCATACCTTCGAAGACGAATACAGTATAAATCACGACCAATATGTCGTTTATATTTCCAACATATTCTTTCAACATTTCGGTATTTTTGTTCTTTTATTTTCCCC
This sequence comes from Trema orientale, assembly GCA_002914845.1. NCBI lineage: Eukaryota > Viridiplantae > Streptophyta > Magnoliopsida > Rosales > Cannabaceae > Trema > Trema orientale. Next base: position 221,026 of record JXTC01000348.1, read on the forward strand.
CCTTTATGTGCATTATAAGAACAACTAGCTTAACTAGCTTAAGGAATGGTTAATTCTATTAGACTTTCAAAAATAACCAAAATTCCGATATGTTCTTTTGATTTTCTAAATGTTTAATACTTAATCTGTGGAGTATATTTATGTCTTAGTTTTAGCCATTCGAACTAGGGCCAAAACTATGAGAGAAAAATAGTAGAATGCAACATTTAAAATTTAGGAGCGAAAATTGAAATGAAATATAGTTTATGTATCAAATTTGAATCACTCAAAAATGAGAGACCAAAATAAGAATGGAGTGATTGTTTAGAGTTTAGCTCTTAGAAAGATGAAACAAAAGCAAACTCTTATAGTAGGGGCTGGGCTCCAACTAGTTCTTCGTAAATGAGGTGAGGTACTTCTTTCAGTTTGAATAGGGGTTGCCCTTTTCTTGGTTGAAGTAGCCACGACTTTAGCCGTAGTCAATTCAAACAAATAAACCCAGTCCACTTGCAGCCATGTTGATCAAAATGACTAAGTTTCATGACTTGATCAATCACTCGCCAACCCATTTACCTGCGGGTACCTGATCTTAACAGGGTGGGTAATACTTGATTATTCTAATAAACGGAGTAGAAACAGATATTACTTGAAAAAATCTGATCCAGATACCAGGCCAATAAATTATGTACGATAGGCTAAGCGACATAGCCCACAGACAGAGCACAACATAGCACGATACGATAGGCACAACATGTTAGCACATTAAATAAATGTATTATTATCACTTGGTTTCGTATATACGTCTTTTTTTTCTATTTTTCTTAACACCTCAAGTGGAATTATTAGGGAGATCGTGCAAGTGAAATTATTCGGGTTGTAAGCTCTAAACTATTGTTCTCTTTTCTTCTATTTTTCTTATTAATAATAATTATCTTTCAAGAGTCATTAAGCAAGGGATTATTGAGATAATTTGGTGCCAACCTAGTTCGGATGCTTTCTACTCTCTATTGATGCTTCTTCAGCTTGACAGACTTTCATTCAAAAGAAAAAAGAAGAATTTCAAATAAGGGGATGGCTACGGTAGGGGCATCCCTACGTAGGGTCATGCCTTAATTATCGTTGGATGGGAATCTGTGGGGAATAACGGGAATCTGTGGAGAATCTATTTATATACAGATTCCCATCCAACGGTGAATAGACAGGACCCTACGTAGGGGCGTCCCTACTGTAGACGCGCCCTTCAAATAATTATGAATTTACGATTAAGTAGGTGCAATGCAACTCAGTTAAGATAAAATTTTATATTAAATTTACCTTTCTGATTTATATGAATTCGAATTATTTGAAAAAAAAATCATAAAAGGGACACCGAAATTAATAAAATTACTAACTAGATTGGCCAATTTTGGCCCCAAAAGACTGGCACGTTAATGTAAAGGCACATAGGTTAGCATGATACGTCATAAAAGCACGACATGTTAGAACATGGTTCAGTGTGCCATATCGAGCTAGTGATTTTATATTATGGACTGACACGACACTGCATAAAAGCATGTTTTGTGCCTAACTTAAATAGACTGACACGATCCATTTGATACCTCTACTCGTACCCAACCCGATTATGTATATATAAAGTAAAATGTATATTTACATATATTAGGTATATGTATTATTTCATGTAAAGTGCATATAAATAAATGTGTATATATAATAATTAAGTTGTATTATTGAAGTATTATTAATTTTAATATATATTATCATTAGATTTTTTTTTCTCTTTAAATTCATCTTTAACTCTTATTTTTTTTCAAATTCTTCAAATAATATATTTTTTTAAATTTTATCGGGTATAGGTACCCGCCCACGTGTGCGGGGAATACCCGAACCCGCCATGCCTCATTAAACAGAGAAACGGACAGGTATGGGATTGATTTTTCCCTGTGGATACAGGGGGTGAGATAGCCATACTCGCTCCAAACTCGACCCGTTGCCATTCCTATTCGAGTCTAAAATAGGCTGGAAAAAAAAAAAACTATTTATCTATTATCGTGTTAGTAGAAGTGTCCATTGGTTGATTTGTAGGCACTTCCCAAAATTGATGAAACTTATTATTATTATTATTATTATTATTATTATTTTGGTTTATTGAGTTTTAGTATTTTTAGATACATGTTTGGTCGAGGTATTCTGTTTTTTGAGTTCATGTTTGGGGCAACTCAATCGAAGAATGAGAAACACCAGAATAGGGTTTTGTTTATAATATTTTTTTGTTTTAGTTTTTAAAATATGTACTATTGAAAGTACTTTTTTTTAAGGAATAAGATTAGTCATCATTACACATACACATTCAAATATATTATATTACTTCAAATATATATATATTTTTTCCAATGAATTTGATTTTTATTTTGTTAGCTATAATTGAATCAATTAAATATTAATTCTGGGTTTCATTATTTTATTTTATTTCTCAATTATTCTGTACCATCCCAAGTAGCACTCGAGACCTGAAGCAGCGCGAAATAGCAAAAACATAGGAGTTATCGCTAATGTGCGCCGACAAGTTATAAAACGGCATTTAGGTATAAAACCCCTGGCTCTAAAGTTTAAACCCCTCTTGTTGGTCTTTCTTCTTATTCTTCTTTGGCCTCCTTCAACTTCCCAAGTCTCTCATAAACCCTAAACCCTTACTCACTCACTTCCAGTCGAACTGGTTAGACATTTGGCCTTAGGGTTTTGCTGTTCATATCATTCCCTTCTTCCATTTCAGGAACCAGTTTTTTTTTTTTTTTTTCGAATTAAAAATATTCGAGAAAATGAATAATCTGAAGGTTTACTCGGAGGTCTCACTGTACCTGGAATTGCAGTCCAAGGAAGAGGTCGTAACCTTCTCTGCCTTCGATGTTGAGCGCAATCGCTTCTTCTTCGCTTCTTCAACCAATTCCATATACACAATCCATCTTTCTTCCTTCCAGGTTAGCTGACCTCCTCCGTTGTTGCTCATCTAAATACTTAGCTATGTAGTAAAAATTTTGAGTACAAGTTTCAGAATCGGTATTTGTTCATTTATATTTATGAAAACGCTAATGGGTATTTCGTATAAAGATTAGGTTTTTTTTATTTTTTTTTATTTTTATTTTTTATGCATCTGTGGGAGGGAGATCAAGTTCATTTGCTTGGCTGGGATTGTTGGAAACTTCATTTTATTGGTGGTGTTGTGTTATTGTGTTTCTTTCATTTGTATTCGTTCTTCTTATACTGGAGAGTGGATTTTCGTGGTGTGGTAGAATGAAGGAGCATGGAGGAGAACTTCGTTGCCGGTGGAAGTTGATCGTATTGAATTGGAGGATGGGGACTGCATCACCTCCTTTGATTATGTCATGGAGAAAGAGGCGTTGCTATTGGGAACTCAGAGTGGCCTAATGTTGTTGCATAATGTGGATGGTAAATTCACAGAAGTTGTTGGTCAAGTTGAAGGTGGTGTAAGATGCATTTCACCCAGTCCAGATGGAGATTTACTTTGCATAATTACCGGTTTTGAGCGGATGCTAGTGATGACTCATGACTGGGATTTGTTGTATGAGACTTCACTTAGAGATCTTCCGGACGGTGTTGACGTACGTAAGGACTTATTTCCTTTGTTCCTCAGTTTTTCATAACGTTTTCAATTTACTTATATAAGAATACCGTCTTGGCCAGTACCGTGCTATGGAAATAGGGAAAACTAAACTCTATTTTTTTCTTTTTTCTTTTTTTTGGGTAATATATGTTTAAATATAAATAAGTTTTTTTATTATAAGATACCTGGAACTGGTGCATAAGTGGAGATTGGGGCCGCTATTTGATTGGAACACAGATATTGCTTTGGCTAGTGTGCAGCATATTAGGCTGAGTATCATCTAAGAAAATGCTGTTTATAAAGGACTAATAATCGGTTGCTTTTATTTCTTTTTCATCTTCTCATTGGACATACTGTGTTATAATTTCTGGTGTCATCTTATTTACAGATGATAGTGTATTTAATCTCATAAAATAGGGAAGACCATTGAATTGTGTAGAAATCAAGAGAGCAATGTATTAACCAAAATACTTACCTTTTACTTGAATGACCAGGTCATATTTCTAAATACTTGAATCTTGAAGCTACTTAAAAGCAAGTTATTAGCCTTCTAATATAATAAATTCTGAAAATTGGGCTTTTGTATAATCGACTCCTGATCCATTTTCTTCGCCAAGAACTTTGACATGTTTTGATTAAATTTGCTAACTTGGCTGCATTATGGTCTCAGATGAACCAAATATTTCTTTTGGATATGAGTTTCACAGCCCCATCTCTTGGCGGGGTGATGGTAAATACTTTGCAACACTTAGTGACGAGTCAGAGTCTACTTCTTTGCTTAAAAGGCTGAAAGTTTGGGAGCGAGATTCAGGGGTGCTGCATGCTGCTTCAGAACCGAAGCTGTTTGTGGAGCCAGTTTTGGATTGGATGCCCAGTGGGGCGAAAATTGCATCTGTCTATGACAGAAAAGCAGAAAATAAGTGCCCCTCAATTGTGTTTTATGAGAGGAATGGGTTAGAAAGAAGCTTGTTTAGCATTAATGAGGAAGTGGATTCAACAATAAAAATGCTCAAGTGGAATTGTAGTTCTGATCTTCTTGCAGCTCTAGTCAGATGTGAAAATTATGAATGTTTAAAGATCTGGTTTTTCAGTAACAATCATTGGTACTTGAAACAAGAAATTAGATTCTCAAGGCAGGATAAAGTGAGTTTCATGTGGGATCTGGTGAAGCCATTGCAGTTGATTTGTTGGACTCTTTCTGGCCAAGTCACGCTGTATAATTTTATCTGGAAGACAGCTGTTATGGAGAACTCAACTGCACTAGTGATTGATGACTCCAAAATACTTGTAACCCCACTTTCTTTATCCCTTATGCCACCTCCAATGTATTTATTCAACCTTAGGTTTCCCAGTGCTGTCCGAGACATTGCTTTTTATTCCAGGAATTCTAAGAACTGTTTGGCTGCCTTTCTGTCAAATGGCTGTTTGTGTGTTGTAGAGTTTCCTCCAAATGATATTTGGGAAGAGCTAGAAGGCAAAGAATTCAATGTTGAAGCCTGCATATCTGATATGCCACTTGGGTCATTTATACATTTTATATGGTTGGACTCACATAGAATCCTCGCTGTTTCTCACTATGGTTTCAGTCATAGTAACTTATCCCACACTTCACTGAGTGAGGATCGGCTTCTTGGCTATCGTTTTCAGGAAATTGAGCTTGTCTGTTCTGAGGATCATGTGCCAGGTTCAGTGACATGCTCAGGTTGGCGTGCAAATGTGTCCAACCAAATATCTCTAGAAGACCTGGTTATTGGTATTGCTCCCAATCATGTATCAAAGTCTACAGCATTTGTTCAGTTTTATGGTGGAAAGATATATGAGCATGTACCAAAATTGGGCATCTCCACGGGAACATTGAAATATGATGAACGAAGTTTTTCATCATCTTGCCCTTGGATGAGTGTGGTTCCAGTTGGAAACAATGGACTATTGATTTTCGGACTTGATGAACTTAGTAGGCTGCATGTCAATGGGAAGATACTATGCAACAACTGCAGCAGTTTCTCTTTTTACTCAAATTTGACTGACCAAGTAATCACACACTTGATTCTTTCAACTAAGCAGGATTTTCTTTTTATTGTTGACATATATGATATTTTGCATGGCGAGTTAGAAAAGTACACGGATTTTGTCCATGTTAGTAAAAGGAGAGAAGATGATAATGTTAACTTCATAAATATATGGGAGAGAGCTGCCAAAATTGCTGGCGTCCTCCATGGAGATGAAGCTGCTGTCATATTACAAACAACTAGGGGAAACCTAGAATCGATTTACCCAAGGAAATTGGTCCTTTCATCAATTTGCAATGCATTGGTCCAGCGGCGCTTTAGAGATGCACTTCTCATGCTGAGGCAGCACCGAATTGATTTTAATGTCATTGTTGATCATTGTAGCTGGCAGCTGTTTCTGCAATCAGCTTCAGAGTTTGTCAGGCAGGTTAACAATTTGAATTACATAACCGAGTTTGTTTGTGCCATAAAGAATGAAAATATAATGGAAACATTATACAAAAAATTCAATTTTCAGCCTTCCTCCAAAGAAGCTAGAGATGTGCAAGCCAGATATTCAATAGGCGGTGATGCTACTAACAAGGTTTCCTCGGTCCTGCGGGCCATAAGGATGGGTCTTGAGGAGCAGTTACCTGAGAGTCCTGCAAGAGAACTCTGTATTTTGACAACCCTAGCTCGTAGTGACCCCCCTGCACTTGAAGAGGCTTTGGAGAGAATAAAAGTTATCCGCGAAATGGAACTATTAGGTTCAGAGGACCCAAGGAGAATTTCTTACCCCTCTGCTGAAGAGGCCTTGAAGCATCTCTTGTGGTTATCTGATCCTGAGCCTGTTTTCCAAGCTGCTTTGGGCCTGTATGATTTGAATCTTGCAGCTATTGTGGCATTAAACTCTCAGCGGGACCCTAAAGAATTTCTTCCTTTTCTTCAAGAACTGGAACGTTTGCCACTTGACTTAATGCGTTATAATATTGACCTTAAGCTTTGCAGGTTTGAGAAAGCTCTCAAGCACATTGTTTCCGCAGGGGATGCTTATTATGCAGATTGCATGAACCTCATGAAGCAAAATCCTCAACTTTTTCCATTGGGACTTCAACTGATATCTGATTCCGCCAAGAAGAGTCAAATCCTTGAGGCATGGGGGGATCATCTTAGTGATGAGAAACACTATGAGGATGCTGCTACAACGTATTTATGTTGTACCAGTTTAGAGAAGGCTTTGAAGTCCTATCGTTGTTGTTGTAATTGGGGTGGGGTGCTTACGGTTGCTGGGCTCCTTAAACTTGGAAGGGAAGAGATAATGCAATTGGCTCATGAGCTTTGTGAAGAACTTCAAGCTCTTGGTAAACCCGGGGAAGCTGCCAAAATTGCACTGGAGTATTGTGGAGATGTTAACAATGGGTTGAGTATGTTAATTAGTGCAAGAGAATGGGAAGAGGCTTTAAGGGTTGCTTTGATGCACAATAGACAGGATTTGATCTCCGAAGTCAAAACTGCATCGTTAGATTGTGCAAGTGCACTTATTGGTGAGTATGAAGAAGGTTTGGAGAAAGTAGGGAAGTACTTGGCTCGATACTTAGCTGTACGACAAAGGAGATTGCTTCTTGCTGCGAAGATCCAGTCAGAGGAACAGGCAATGACTGATCTCGATGACGATGCTGCTTCAGAAGCTAGCAGTAACCTCAGCGGAATGAGTGCTTACACTACAGGGTACGTCTTTGTGTTTTAAGTGACGTTGCTTATCTCCATGATCTTTTGTTCCTCGGTTTTGTTCAGTTTTAACATTTAAAGGATGTTTATAGACTACGTGGTTAAATATTTGTTTTGTTTTACTATTTTGATTGTTTGATTGGTTTACTGTGATGGTTTCCTTCTCAATTTATGTTCTCTCTTAATGTCACTGTTATTGATGTTCTCTTTCTTTTAACCTGTTTGAGATATTGGACACCATGTATTGTTAGATTGGTTTACTGTAACCTCAGCGGAATGAGTGCTTACACTACAGGGTACGTCTTTGTGTTTTAAGTGACGTTGCTTATCTCCATGATCTTTTGTTCCTCGGTTTTGTCAGTTTTAAGATTTAAAGGATGTTTATAGACTGCGTGGTTAAATATTTGTTTTGTGTTAGATTGGTTTACTGTGATGATTTCCTTCTCAATTTATGTTCTCTCTTAATGTCACTGTTATTAATGTTCTCTTTCTTTTAACCTCTTTGAGATATTGGACACCATGTATTGTATGGAGTCTTTTTTGTTTCATTGAACTTTCTCTGCCCATGCTGGACCGACGTGATGAATTGGAGTATATTGAAAAATAGATTTTTATCTCATGTACTTTATAGCTAGGGGGATTTAATTCCCACCGACTTTTTTTTCAAGCATTTGCCTAAACTCTTCCGCAGGTCAAGGAACAGCCGTGTCACTTCCATCAGCTCAAGTGCGACAAGCAAGGCACGAGATATAAGGCGTCAGAGAAAGAGAGGAAAAATTCGTCCTGGCAGGTAAATTTTTCTTATTTTAATTCGGGATTCCCATTGTATACTTTCATCACCGTCTTTTATACAAGAAGTTCCTTGGAAATTGTAGTGCTGGTGAGGAGATGGCTTTGGTGGATCATTTGAAGGGCATGGCTCCAACAGCTGGTGCAAAGCGTGAGTTGAAATTGTTGTTACTTTGCCTTGCTATGCTTGGAGAGGTGGAAATTGCGAGAAAGCTGCAACGTGCTGGAGAGAACTTTCAACTGTCTCAGATGGCGGCACTGAGGCTAGCCGAAGATACTGTGCCTAATGATATAATGGACGAGCATGCACATACTTTGGAGCATTACACACAGAAGATGAGAGGTGAAGTGCAAACTTCTGAAGCTTTCTTTTGGCGCTGTAAAGTATTCCCTCCTCCTTGAGAGGTAATTATAGTGAATTTCTTCCGAGCTCTGCACTAATTCATCTCAACTGTCTCACTATACGGGAACACTGCAGCATTTTGACCGGGGCCTCAATTGTTTCAAGTGTTTTTCTTGTCACATGCCTTTGATATAACACCGATGGAAGTGATATGTAATTTTTTAGTTGCTGTGTGTAGGTGTTACATCCTGTGATAGGTTGTGCACACTCTTGCAGCTGAAATTGCTCCTACAAAGATGATTCGAAAGTGAAGTATATCATTTCAAGAAAATAAGATTGCTTCTTTCCCAGTTGGAATTTTCGTCAGCTGTCACAAAATACTACGCATCTTTTTTCTTTTCGTTATGAGAAATTTTAGAAGAATTTGTGGTCTTTTGTCGATAAGCGGCTGTATGTTGTAGCACATTCACGAACTAGATTTGTTTCTCGTTCTGTAATGATCATTTGCCGCATCCTTTTTCTAATATTTTCTTGGGGATGAGATAGGACTAGAAAGATAAAACAAAGAGTACTTAAGTGGATTGTGATTGTTAGGTATAGCATGAATACTTGTGAGTGGGTTGGTGCTGAAATACTTGCATTCCATAGAATCAATCATGACCATAACTGCGGAAAAATAAAAAAAAAAAATTTATTAGATATAAGTAGGAAAAAAAAAAAAGGAAAAAACCTTCTCCTTTGAATGTTGGAATGGGAATATCATATTTGGACCAGAATTCTCTCTTTTCGAAATCAGGACCAAACTACTTTTAATGGGTTAAAGAAAGCAAAAATTGCATTCAGTATGCTCCGAAAATTACTGGGGGCATTTTGGTGTTGTTCTACTGTAGAGGATGATGTAGACATTTTAGAAGTTTGGTTGCCATTAGGGATTATAAAATTTCCCAAAGAAAACGTCAGGAAAAACGGATCACTTAAAAGTAAACTGAATGTAGGACGACAACTGAAGGGCCCAACCAGGTTCGAACCGGTGACCTCNTGGACCCTTGCTATACCTGGTTTGCGACTCATGGCATAAATTCGTATCAAATCTTGTAATACCAAGAAAGTGTGAATAAAGCTATACTTGCAAAAAATCCCTTCCCTTTTGGTAGAGCTGGCAGTTCATATGCAACAAGAAATATATAAAAAGTCATTTTGAATTGGTTCTACTTCAAACAGCAGCATGTAAAATATAAAACATTGATGTTCAGAATTGGTCAAAAGACAACCTTAATTAATTACATTCATCGAGTTTGAATTGGTGCCGAAGGCAGAGTTGTTGTTGTATGTGATCACACAGAGATATAACAAGAGGAATTAGTCGTAGTACGACATTTTGGCCAAAAATTATGTTTATACGGTGCAAAATTATGTTTATACGGTGTCCGGAGTTTAAATGAAATCTATACGACGTTGACTTCCTTTCAACTTTTCTTTTTTTAAAATTTTACTGCCCTTGATGTCAGTTGTTAGGGCCGATATTTTTTTTTTATGGTGTATGCGCGTGTCAGACGCATTAATGCTTAGTATTTTTTTAGTCTTTTTATTCCTTTTTTTATTTTTTCTTTTCCAATAAACGTCCTTTGGAAAAAATTTAATTTTTTAAAGAAAAAATTAAGTTTTCCTTTAAATTTTTTTTTTTTTTGGATATTATGTTTAAGTTTTTGAATCTCTTACTGTGTGTTTTAACTATTTTTAGGATAGAATTATAACATTCTAAAATATAATTATTTTTTGAATTCAAAAAAAGAATTAACTTTTCAGGATAAAGTTTTATTTCTCTTTGACTATTTCTATACAGTTTTAGTATTAATTAACCTTTTAAATCTTCTTTAAAAAAAAAAAAAACATTTTTCTCTTTTATTTTTTATTTTGAATTCACTCTGTTTATGATATAATAATGTTTTTCGAACAGAATAAAGAATTACATTTTTTAAGGATAAAGTTATTTAGTCTTTTACTTATTTTTACATAGTCTAAGTATTTATATGAGATTCTTTGAAAAAAAAAAAAAATCTATGTCTAAGATATTAAGCTATCACATGGTTATATGTGTTATCCGGAAGAATTTGAAATGATCTTTAGTGTTCTTTATTATCATAAATAAATAAATAAATTCATACATATTTGCCAAAGGTTTCTTATTCGGTAAATAAAAAAAAATTCCATAAGTACCTTACCTGATTATCATAAGTATCCAATTAGATTATAAAAAAAAGTACCACAGGTATCTTATCTAGTTACTATAAGTATTATATCCAATTACCATACTTATTCTATCTGATGACCATAAGTATCATGCCTGTTAAATAAAAATTATTTTTGAATAAATGAGCTTTTTTAAAGGAGAAAATATTACCATAAGTGTCCTATATAATTAAAAAGAAAGGATTATCTTAGGTATCCTATCCGATTACCGTAAGTATCCTACCCGATTACCGTAAGTATCCTACCCGATTTAGAAAGAAAATTGGTTACCATAGGTATCATGTCTGGTTACTATAAGTATCATATCGGTTACTATAAGTATCATACCTAGAAAATAAAAATTGTACTTAGCAACTTTAAAAGAGAAAATATTACCAAAGGTATCCCATATGGTTAAAAAAAAGGATTACCTTAAGTATCCTATCCAGTTACCATAAGTATCCTAACCGATTTAGAAAAAAAAAAGTTACCATAGGTATCTTGTCTAGTTGCCATAAGTATCATATCCGGTTACTATAAGTATCACACCTGGTAAATAAAAATTATTTTTGAATGAATAAGCTTTTTTAAAGGAGGAAATATTACCATAGGTATCCTATATAGTTAAAAAGAAATGATTATCTTATTAGGTATCTTATTCGATTACTATAAGTATCTTACTAGATTTTAAAAAAAAAATACCATAAGTATCATATTCGGTTACTATAAGTATCATACCTTGTAAATAATAAAAAAATGAATGAATAAGCTTTATCAAAGAAAGAAAATATTGTCATAGGTATCTTACATGGTTAAAAAGAAAGGATTACCATAGGTATCCTATCAGGTTACGTTGGTATCCACAAATTAGAAATAGAATTGGGTGTTTCTTATTTCAAAAACAATAAAACAATATGAGAAAAGAAAATTAGAAAGTTACCATTGGAATCATATCATGTTATTTGTAGTAACTAGAAATTGAAAGAATAGTTTGAGAGTTCTTTATTGTATTTAAAAAAAAAATAATAATAAGTTGTCATAAGTATCTTACTATATTACTTATATATTCATAAAAATTAGATTGAGAGTTAGTATTTACTTTCAAAAAATACAGGTATCATAACAGGTTACTTATAGTATCTGATAAATGAGTATGAGAATTTGGATCTTTTATTGCTAAAAAATAAACATGGTTAAGAATTGATTTTATTGAAAAAAATTATTCAAAATATTTGTGATTTTGCAGTTAAAGATTTCTAAATGCTAAAATAAAAAATAATTACACAAATAAAATAGAAAATTGAGTGCAAAAACGTCAAAATAAGAGAAATAAAGAATAGTTATAGGCGTTCATCATTTTCTTGTCCTTTAGCAGTATCATTTTTTATTTTCCTTTCTTTTTAAAACAAACATTATATATTTTTGTTGGCTGAAGCCTGCAAGTGCTGACATCAGCACTTATTAATGCCTTTCCCTTCTTTAGTAATAGAGCGCTTTTTATTTTTAGCTGACATCAGCATGTCCGTATCTTTTTAAACATTTATACTGAATATCGTATTTTTTTAATACATTTGTTGGTACCGTATTTTTTAAAAGTTCTTCACTTTTTCCCGTATTTGTGTAAAATCCCCATATAACAAAGTCATTTGCATTTGTATGAGATAATCACCGAGAAGTAGAGCATTGTTCTCTCTTAAAGCTTTCCTTTCTTCCCTCACTTATCATCCAAGCGAACTGACAAATCAATGCAACTCAAAAAGAAACGTTTACTCGAACCACTAGCCCTTGCTTCCCGGCACATTCAGTCCTTAACTTGGTCGAAAGTCAGTCAACCGTCATGAATATAGTCCATGTAACCATCAAAACGTTCTGGCACTTAGCATCACCATGCACATCCAGGTTCAGCATCTGGTTGTGTAAACTATGAAGACATCCACATTACTGCGTTTGAATACCAAAACTTCCCTCTGAAATCACCAGCCCTGCAGTCCCAAAAACAAGAATGATTGGTGTACTAAGTAAACTAGTAAAAAGCTTCAACGCTCGCATGCCAACTGGGCCATGGTGAAACTCATAAGATAATAAGTAATACAGCCAATGCCAATTGCTCAGAAACAAAGTTCATACAGTAAAAAAAATATCAGGGAAAGGACCGTTAGGTCTATACACTTACGGTCAAAGCAATCAAATTCAGTGCCTTGAGGCTTTTTCTATCTTTCAACTATAGTTGCCCAATCTGCAATCACACACGCACTAAAAAAGAGGAAGAAGCAATACGTATTAGCATATCCATTTCAGCAAAATAAAGCCTTGTGCTGGATAACAAGGGAAAATATACAAGAAAACCACGAAGTTTAAAGTATTAAAGAGAATACCGGAGAGCCTCCATTCAATCTGATTCTTAAAGCAAGTGTGAAGCAACTAGCTTTGTTCTATTCTTGCGACTCAACATTTCTAATGCCATACACAAGTCCTCGTTATAATTAAAGGATCTCAAGTCATTTCCAGCAAAATGAAGACAGCATTTCATACTTGTCCATCAAGTTCACCAATAATCCTTGCATGAGCAGATACCATCCTCAAAATGATGGAAACGTATGGAATCTCTTACAATGATTGAACGGTTTGTGATCCTTGTGATATACTTTGTTGCAGCGTGGCAATCCACACAAACACGGAGATTTTTAACTAAGTGGATGGTAGACCTGGGTTCTGTGTTAATAAGAGCAAATGTTATGGCTAACCTTTCACTATGATTGTAAAGAAACAAATTTTTATCCTCTTCCTCCACATTCTGTAATACACAACTTCTGTCAGGAACATAGCCCATTTTCTCCATCTTTTCAAGTAATTTGTTCCAAAGCAAACACATAGCCTCAAACTGTGGGTGGCTTTGATCCCCTGCTCGAAATGCATGGACCCTGTTTTTAATCTCAACCCATGTGCATCCTGGAGTTTTCTTCAAGCCTGAGTCTTTAATCATTAAATTTATCTTGTCAGCATCACGCCATCTACGAGATTGAGAATATATGTTTGATAAAACTATGTAATTGGTAAGGTTGTCAGGCTCAAGTTTAATCAGGTGATCCAGGGCGACTTCCCCTAACTCCACATTGGAATGCATTCTACATGCTCCTAATAAAGCTCCCCAGACTCCAGCATCCGGCTCCACAGGCATTGTATTAATTAAACTTACTGCTTCATCAAATAAGCCTGCACGACCTAAAAGATCTGTCATACAGGCATAGTGTTCCAAATTTGGCTCAAGTCCATGCTTTTCACGCATGGATTGAAAAATTTTCTTGCCTTCTTTTGCTAAACCAGCATGTCGGCAAGCAGATAAAACACTAGTAAAAGAGACATTATCAACTTGTACGTTACTTTCCTGCATGAGAGAGAACAGTGAAACTGCACAGTCTCCTTGGCCATGTACTGCATAACCCGAAACCATTGCATTCCACGAAACTGTATCTTTGTGTTCCATTTCACTAAAGCATTTCTCCGAGAAATCAAGCCGCCCACATTTAGCATACATATCAATGAGACTATTTCCGACAAGTGTATTTGACAAAATTCCCATCTTGATAATGCAGCCATGAAAAGACATGCCTTCTCTTAAGGCTGAAAGGTATGCCACTGCAGGCATAATGCTAGCAAATGTTATTGAGTTAGGCCTAAGGTTCTCCCCTATCATCTGATGAAAAGCAGAAATAGCTTCTTTGGCATGTCCACTCTGTGCATATCCTGCAATGATAACATTCCACGAAACTTCATCCTTCATCATTTGGGTTCTGAATAAAAAATCAGCTGAGGATAGACTTCCACACTTGGCATACATCCCAATAAGAGAATTTTTTACCTGATTGTCAGATTCAAGGCCATTCTTTATCGCTTTCCCATGGATGCAAGCACCTCGATCTAAGTCATTTAATATGGTACATGCTGGAACCAAACCCACAATGGTTCCTGCATCCTGCTGTATTCCAGACAACTGTAATTTACAAAACATTTCAAGAGCATGGTATGGTTCTCCAATATGAGTATACGCATTTATCAAAGCATTCCAAGTTATAACATCTTTGGTTGGCATCCTATTGAATAGTATCAACGCAGGAGTGAAGTATCCACATTTAGCATACATGGACACAAGGGCTGTTCCTGTTGAGATTTCGCTATCAATATTGGCCTTTAGAGCGTAGCAATGTATGCTTTTGCCTAATTTCAGTAATGATAGCTCTGCACATGCAGAAAGGACACTTGATAAGGTTATCCCATCTGGTTTCAAATTTTCATTCTGACTATCTCGAAACAAAGATAATGCTTCTTCAGAATACCCGGACTGAAGGAAAGCAGATATAAGTGCAGATAGAGCAATTAAATCTTTTCCTTGAAGCTTGCCAAACAGTTCTTTAGCCTTCTCTATTTGTTCGCACTTAGCATACATTGTCATTATAGGAGTGGCAACCAAAACGTCTGAATGGATTTCTTCCTGGAGAGCCAAATCATGGATCTCCTTTCCTTTCTCTAAATCTCTCAATTCAGCAGCTGCCAAAAGAGCACTTATGACTGATACCTTGTTCAGCTTAAGATTTTCCAATTTCATGCAATCAAACAACTCCAAAACCTCGGAGAAGGATCTGTTACGGGTGTACCCTGCCATTATCGTGCCCCATGAGATGTCATCATGGCCTCGCATCATGTTGAAAACCCGGCGAGCAACATCAACATCTCCACATTTGGAGTACATATCAATCAACCCATTTGAAACTGCTGTTCCAAAATCCCTCCTAACAGCATATCCGTGAATAGATCTACAAGAATGAAAATCCCCTAGTAAAGAAACAGCTGGAACCAAGTTCAACAGGCTCACTGAGTTAGGCTCCAACCCCCACAATTGCATATTCCGAAAAAATTCCAAAGCCATACAAGGATCTGAGCTCTGTGAAAAACCAGCAATCATTGCATTACAAGCCACAACATCCTTTTGAGGCAATTTATCAAACACCTCACGTGCAATACTTAGTTCCCCTGTTTTACAATACAAGTCTATTAAACTGGCCCCAATAAAGACATCAGATTCTAACTTCCTACGAGCTATTTCGCGGTGGATTAGAGCACCCTCTTGCAAGTCTAAAGCACCAGTACAAGCCTTCACAACAAAGTTGAAAGTATATTTATCAGGTTCTAAACCTTCTTCTAACATACGACGATACATCTTCAGAGCGTCTTTATACCTTTTTGATCTAGTATAGACTCTGATCATAGAGTTCCACGAAACCACACTTGGGTTCTGTATGGAATCAAACACCAAGCGAGATAAATCACTTCTGTGGAAAAAAGAGTATGCATTCATGAGATGGGTCAGGATAGAACTGTCTACTCTGAGGCCTGAAACTATCAAATGGCCATGGATTTGAATCAGGGACTTGAAGTCCTTACATGAATTGAGGAGCCGAAGGTACTGAGAATGGTTTTTTGGAGTAACAATGGAGAAAAAATGAGGATTCTGAGACACTGTTTCTCCGAGTACTGCATGGTACAGTCTACGTAATCCATGGCTTACAACCATGGCTTTGCGTGGCCTCATCAAAAGTCCGAATACTCTTTGGCTCGCCAGTGTTTGAGAAGTATAACAAAGCCTTGGTAAGACTCTCCTAGATTCATTTTGGAGCCAAAATTTGAGGAGCTTTGCCTATAAAGTGAGAGTTCGGTATTTATTTATTTGTGTTAAAAAAGTACTTTGCAAGTATTGATTAAACGACACATTCCGGGTATCCACGTGCCTTGTTCCAGATAGAAGGGCTCCCGTTAACTTTAAACGACACGTCGTTTGTAAAGCCCAAAAAACCAGACCAGCCCTTCTTCTCGCTTCTTTCTAGAGTCTAGCCACCAAAAGAACAGGCGGCGCAGAAGAAGAGAGCGAGTGAGTGAGTGAGAGTGATTATTGATTAGTACTAATGGAAGTAAGACATCTGCTTAAGCAAAAAAAGTTCTGGGTTGCCTCCTTCCTCATTTCCTGGGCCGCTGCTCTCCAGGTCTCTCTCTCTCTCCCTCTCTCTCTCTCTCTCTCTCTATATATATATATATATATATATAACTAACTGAATCGAAGGTCTGAGGACTTGAATCACTTTTCTTAAGTGTCGTCTTTGCCTTGGTGATATTGAATTTGATTTAAGAAACCTGGGTTTTGATTTCAGGGGCACATGATGTGGCTGCAAAGACAGGACTCATTCAAGCAGAAGTTTGGGACTCCCAGCGAGAACAAGGAAGAAGCAGCTCCTAAATAAGGCACAGCCTTCAATATTAACAACTGGGCTTGTGCTATTTGAGGTTGAGGATGAGCTTAAAGCTTGCGAAATCTATGAAAATTTTACATGTAAAGAAAACCCCATATGAAAATATTTGTTTGTTTATTAATTTCGTGTTTTCCATTTATTACATTCTGAGTTTTGCTCTTGAGAGTTTCAACTGTAATAATTATATTTGTAGCCTTGATGTGTGAAATGCATCATATGTGTCTTCTGCACCCTTTTTAGTGGTAAAATGTTCTGATATGGAAGCTGAGTTTGATCTCACTGGGTCCAAAATCTCGTTTATTATTGTGTTTGTTTGGTAGATGTTTTTAAAGTTTCATTTTGAGGGTGAATAAAGTATTATCTTATATACATTACTTGTCACCGTTTACAACCCAGTATAGACAAATACAAATTTAGTAGCAATGAATAAGTTGATTTGTAAAGCTAGCTAGTTCAGAACAATGTTTATAACCATGATGATTCTTATTATGTGGTTGTACATTGGCTATCCAGTTCATAACAATGTTATGAGAGCATGATGATACTTATTAATTATGTGGTTGTACACTAGCTATCCAGTTCATAACATTGTTATGAGAGCATGATGATACTTACTATGTGCTTGCACATTTCCATTATGTACTTTTTATGGGAACCGTTTTTGCGTTATCTGCAGGATCTTACTATTGGGTTGGTAAAACTTTTGGTTAGACATATGAAATCCAGTTCTGGATAACTTTTTTCTGGGGTTAATCTGACCTTGTATCTTTCTGGGGTTAATCTGACCTTGTATCTTTCTGGGGTTAATCTGACCTTGTTTCTCATGCATTTCTTAGGGCTTTTATAGTATGCCATGTCCCCTTTAGCCTTAAATTACATTTGCTTTTGGCCTCTAGTTGTAGCTGTCAAAGGCTGACTGGTGATAGCAAGTTAAAACACTAAATTTTTAGATGGAGCATGTGCATAATAGCCTGTTTTAGTGTGAAGACTCAAGAGAATAGGCCCAAGCTTTTCATCTGGGGACTCGGTGGACCGTGTTCTTTCGTTTCTGTAGTCAGGTATTTGCTATTGCTAATGTTGCTTTTCCATATAATATGGAGTCCATTTAATTGACTTAAATTATATGGCAATATGCTTGAACTTTAGTTCTGTTGTACGGGGGGAAATTTCTAGCTTAAGATTTCATCTAAGAATATGCCTTTTTGTTCTACTTTAGCATATTTCCCAAGTAGTCCATCTAATGTTGTTTTTCTGTGCCTTGTTTTTTGTTTTTACCTGGCATCTTGTGATGGTCATTATCTTGGTGGCTATGCTCATTGCTCTGTATACTATAAGCTTTACTTGATAGAAGTGAATATTATCAACATTTTCTTGTGGGCGTGTAAATCAACATGTGAAATTATTTACACCTTGCATTTTATCTCTTGGGTTCTTTTTTTCTCTCTCTTTTTTTTTTTTTTTTTTTTGTTTAATTAAAAAAAAACACTCATTTTTCGTGTTCATCGGTTAGTCATTTAGTTAACGGATTGAGACTTTTGAGTAAGCAATTTCGTTGTTCTCTTTTTCTAGAGATCCACCGCACCAAGTTATGCTGATTTTGACTGACGTGTGCGAAATTTGTCTAGTTCTAACTAATATAACATAATCCAAGATCAAAGAAGTTGACAAAAATACCCCCTCTTTGCAATCATGACTTCAGCAGCACCGTACCAAAAACCAATCACTACTTTTCAATTTTCATCACTTGTACGTCCAGCATTCCGTACTCCTTAAAAAAAAAAGTCCAGCAACCGTACTTAAAGGTACAAATCCTACTTCGAATCATAAGTCAAAATTCTATTCTCTTGGTCTTGTTTCATACGCGTAGTTATATTGTACTGTAGTGGATTATAGGTAAGTTGTACTTCCATTATCTCAGGTCTCTATGATCTTGATAAGTAGAAATGACAATTTAGACAACCATAGTGGAAACAACCATAGTGGAAAGCTGGTGAATTTGAGGATAGTTTGTGTATGCCTTTAGAGTCAGAAACCACGTCAAGGTATTTAATTTTTGGGACACATAATCACCTAAATTCTTATGTCTAGCCGGCATCAATAACTTGATAGTTGATAGTTTTAGTCATGAATAGTAAAATCTGAATAATGTCGCTTATCTATGCCCATTCAAATTAGGCAAGCACTGACTCATGAATTCTCTAGAAATGGTCTTGGTGCACGCTAGATTTGGTGAACAAAATTGAAATTTTTGTATGTCTTAATCGTTATTCTTCTCTAGAAAATGTACGTGTTTGATTTGGTGAACAAGATTCAAAATATTCTTATTCCCTATAAATATTATTATTACTATTATATCACAACTAGTACTAGTAGGAGGGAGACTTTCCCAAGATGAAACCTATCTATTTAGGATACTAATATCCAAATTACAATTTGTGATAATATTTTGTGCTAGTAATTAAGTTTCTCAATGGTGATTTACATTTCAGCAAAGAAAGTTTGTTTTTAAATTTCTTTATGGAATCATTAGTGTGTATTTAAGGGGGTTTTCACATAAAGTGATGATTTAAGACAAAAAAACTCCTAAGTGTGTGTAATATATTTCTCGGATTAATAAAGGAAATAAGATAAAAGCAAGTTGGGAAGAAAAGATATGCATACGTAAAGTGAATTCAATTTGGACACTCCAACTAAAATCCAAATTCTCACGATGTTGTGTAAAACCTCTAAATCTGATGATGGGGAAGTCAATGGCAGATTTAGCTTTGACCAAGGAAGCAGAGAGAGTAGTTTATATATAATTAAATCTGTAAGAATGGTTCCTCAAAATGAATAGTCAGACTAAAATAAAACAGTTTGTTCAGCTACCTCCTCCTATATTTTTTTAAATCACTGTTCACACTTTTAAGGAACCATAGTCTTAACTATGCTGGCAAATTCATACCTTGCCAAACAATCTTGAATATAACGTATACGAGCTACACAATATGGTCTGTAGTACTGACTTTCTCCCCCATTTAGTTGAGAAAATTAAGAAAAATACATATTTTCAATGAGTATTTTTGTTTTTCCTCCACCAATAGGTATTTTGACCACAATGAAGTGACCTACAATAACAAATTAATTCCACATATTTCCATTCTGATTCCAATTCATAAAATGAAATTAATTTACTTCCATTTTCAATTCAAATTCATGTACATAATGAGTTTTAAGACTATAATTTATATTTGTAAAATATAATAAAAATATTCCATTTAAATTCATGGACAATTCTAATATTTTTAATATGAAATGAAATATTTTGGAATATGATTTGCGTTACTTTTTTAACGTAATAAGTTTAGAACATGATTTTTTTCACTTTTTGATTTTGAGAAATTTTAGTTACCTATAATATGAATTTAAATTTTTTTTAATAGAATTTAATTATCAAATATTTAATATTTTTCATTCATTTTTTAATTTAATTTCTTTCAATATATTTAAATACCTTTTTATGGTAAAGTGTAGAATCATGAGTTTGCTACTTAGAATCATACATTTTTATGGTAAAGTGTAATATGAATAATACATTTTTTTAACGTTAAAAAAAAGGTTTCTTACTTTTTTTATATTAAATTAGCTTTATTATGAATCAAACTTTATGGGGAATTAAAATTAATGAAATTAGCTTTTTAAATATCTATGAGAATTAGAATATTATAGTATATTAATGGAATTATATTGAAAATAATAATAATTAAACAATAAAAATATTCATCTTTGCAGGTAAAAAACAAATTACCCACTATTTAAAGTATTAAATGATACGTGAACATTGAATACAATAGTGACAAACAAACACGTCATTATGTGTTTAGCACCACTAGTGTCTCGTAGCATTGCTCATTTGATCACGTATTAAATTATCTAAACTGAAGATATCTATCCATGGGTACACAAATATTACAATATTTATTGAAGAAACACCCATATATACATGTATATAAAAATATATGTTGATGCATCATATAATTTTACTACTTACTTACAATAATAAAAGGAGTATAATGAGAGCACATGTAACTTGACTTAAGGTTTATATTATTCAATCCACACCAGACCATTGTAATTAAATAGTCTATTAGTTAAGCACTGACTTTTGCACTTGAGTTGATAATCTTGACTGCTACTTGTTTTTATGAGCTATATATATATAAGGTTGTTTATTTTGAATAAATTAATAATATTGTACCAATGGGAAGCGAGAGACAGCAGTACTGAAAATTATTGCGCCTGAGAGATATAACAAGTTAATAGCAAACAAAAAATTAATTAATTAAAATCAAAATGTGGTTAATTTATAGCGTCACTTATTTGATTTCTTCTCTTTCAGTCGTACTTCTAAGATATCCATCATAATAGCCAAGTAAAGTAAATATGGACTAAAAGTTCTAACTGTTAAAGTTGACAATAGAATAATTTTGAAAAGCTGATCATATAATAAGATAAAAATACATTTTTTTTGAATATGCTTACGATGCCCATGGAGTACATAGGATATCGACATTAGTAATTGCTCTCCCAACTTGACAATCGAGAGTGCATGTGGATTATTTTTATGTTTCGTTTTTTTTTTCTTTTTCTTTTTTGTAAAATATCTGAACTTGAGAAACGAAGATTTTTTAGTTTACTAGATTAGAAGAATTCTACTGTTCACTTCAAAGGATAAATATCAATAACTTAATTTCGAAGTAAAATATCAAAATTCAAGTGCCACGTCATTAGTTAGTAAGCGACCCATAAATATTCGTACAATAGATGGGTGACACGTGTCAATTCAAATACTTAAAAAAGATAATTATGGGCTCTTATAGCTAGTTAATCAAGTTATAACTGACCAATTATGTCATTACAAATGCGGTTATACAAGGCTTGAGGAAGAGAGTATGGTTTCTACAAGGTTTACTCTCCGAGAAAACTTTGGAAGATGACACGTGGTAATGGTCCCAAAATGGCTCCTTAAAAGCGAAATTGCAAGTCAGTGGTCCCGGAGGTAGTAACGGTTAAACTACAAAATACCAGATCGTGTCACCGCTACATTGCCCATAAATTACTTCCACTACTTGTTTATATATTTACATAGGAGTGGCACTAGGACACCAATAACTTACACTAAAAACTTACACCACATGAGTTGGCATTCATATCAATCACTAAATTTTGAATGGTATGGTCCCACTCATAGATAAAATAGTAGTTTTATTAGATGCCACATCATTGGTGTAACTTTTTGGTGTCCTAATCATCATTCATTTACATAGATTCTGAGAGAGCTCCACGTGGATGAGTTGGGAGGGGGCTTTCGGGACCATTTTGTCGTTTTTTTTTTTTTTTTTGAGATAATAAATCTGTTATTATTATCTTTACAATAACAGATTAAATTGGAAGACAAAATTCCTCCAATAGATAAGCTAATTTTTCAATCCTAAGACTATCCTAACTAAACCAAATGTAACTGGTTGACTACGACACCAGGAAAAGAGGAAAAAAAAATAAACAAAAATGCATCTAATAGTAATCAACATTGTCAATGCACCCGTCTCCAAAAATTGGAGATTTATGGTCAATATTCCTGACCTATAGGACCCAATTTGTTGTCTTCCTTTGAGTTTAAATTGGAATACTTTAATGTATGTTTGATTTTCATCATCTATTCAATATTCTTTTGCCCGTGCTTACTACCGTATTATTTTGGTATGAGGCAGAGAATACCTAGAAGCAGTGATAGCACATCAACTGCTGGAAAATCGTGCTAGCAGTTAGTATAAGAGTTAGGATGAGTAACATTATTTAAATATGTATCATTCTCCTCCGCTAATTGTTTCTTATCACTTACCTCACAACCCAGAAAAAAAAACAAAAAAATCCATCACCAATTGGCAAAATCACATGTCCTCCAAAAATTATTTGAATTAGTAGTTTTTTTTTTCTTTTTTTTTTTCTAAATAAAAAAAGTTATATGAGTAGAGGAACAATATGGGGCAATTCTGCAACCCGCGTAGTATATATATGCGTAAATCTCTTTTGCAGTGGATTGGGATTGTCCATTTATCTTGTACACCGTAACACGTCCTAGTTTGAATCCTTGAGTACTTATACAAGACGAGTGGGCTTACCACATCAAATGCTCATGGGTAACTTAATAATAATTCAGTTTTTATCAAGTTATTAATCTTAATTTGACTTAAGACTCGATATAGAGATAGATTTGGTAGAACATGAAAAATTTTCTTCTAATTGAATCTGAATTCCCGAGGTCTAGATCTAGAAAATTTAATCTCTTCAAAGATCATTCTCTATAAAAATCTTTAAGTATCAGTTAGAAGCCTAACTTAGATGATATTGGGGTAACTTTTGAGGAAAAAAGTTAATAATAATAAGTATCTACGCATCTCTCCTAGAGCTCTAGTATTAGATCTTCTTGGTTTTGTCCTAGTCAGAATATAATGGTTTGCCCAATTATTCATAATTCATTTTTTGTATCGAATTTGTTATATTTCAATTGAACGATTGAATGAGGTTCCATTTTCATTAAAAAATATTTATGAATCCTTAACTTTCCAGTAAAAAATAATTAAACCAGAGAAAACAAAAACTTTCCAGCCAAAAGAAAAAATGTCATTAACCCTAACTTCTTTAATTTTCTTTACCCTTTTTTCTCAGGAGGAGGGGTCATACACACAAAGACATATAAATATAGTATGCCATAATGGTTACACTCTCACTCTCTAATTGATCATAATAAATTTGTGAAAGCTCATGTTGTACGCTGGTTCGTACGTACTTTCACATTCAGTGAGTTGGTTATATGTCCAAAATGTATATTTGATTGGTGATATGTCTCCATTATTTGACATAGAAAGAAAAAATATTAGAATAAAAAAAGAAAACTCCAACATAGAAATAAAATTGTCATAACCAAAAACCCAAAGACGTAACTTTTAGTAATTTTATGTGAAAATATAATAAAATATTAATTTTATAGTATTTAAGAGAAACCAAATATAAGATAATTTCGTTTTAATCCTCAAATCATTATAAATTCCATAATCATTAAAACTCTTATTAGTTTTAATTACTTAAGATTAATACCCATCAAAGTTTAAGAAGATTTCCAGCTATATCTTTTGGAAACTTATTGAGAAGTCATAAGTTTTTAATAAATTGAGTTAAACTAAAAAACTTTTAGTCCAAAATAATTTACAAGAGTTAAGTTCTCAAATTAATAACAAAATCGTCCTCATACTTCCACTTACTAATCTTGGCTAAATAATTGAATAAGGAAGGAAAGACAACAGAGTATGAATATCTACCAAGGATTAAACTATGCAGCTTGTATGACCACCGGGATTACTACCTCAATTAGACAAACACCTGAAAGTGGGAGAAGTAAGGGGGGCGAGCATTCACATGCTCAGTAAAAAGTCAATTATCTTTTTGAATAGATGCAATTTTACCAAACCTGCATAGTTAATACCTTTTCCAAAATCCATTTATAAACTAGGTATATAAATCAATTGATATCCAGAATAATCACATATTCAAAGCTAAAACTAAAAACACATGATTGTACATATTATATATTAACCAATGTAAATAAGTGAACTCTCATTCTCCCATCACGACCCTGTAATACCTCTGTAGAGGTACCCAGTATCCTGACATTACTCATACGTATATTAGCTAAAAGCTTGCGTAGGGGCCTATGTATTTCACTTAGCGCTACAGCAACTCGCCAATAATCTAAACTGCCATGATGCAATAATAGAACTCAAGTGTGTGATCCTATGGTATGTACAACATGTAACCGTTCACAATAATCATTTATCTAATAATCAAATCATACTTTAAAATTCAACTTGGTATTATTCTGGGATTTACTGTAACATAGCCAGCACGCTACTATTTTACCCCATAATCACAATATAAAAATATGTGAAATAATCCACACAGTCCAATCCCAGTATAATTTAACAATTTTCAATAATTTGTCAAACTATTGTGAAATCACGATTTTTCATAAATAAGTTTTAATGCAATTATAAATCAAAACAGATATAAAATTAGGTAATTGAACCCTTACCTCAATATGGTAGCTATACCAAGCTAAAGACGCTCGAAGAAACTCCCGTTGGTCATTCAAGTGTTCAAACGGTCGTTTTGGGATCCCGGTAAGCTCACTTGAAAAAGTAACTTTTTCCACTGGAGCCTGAAATAGAGAAACGGAGATCACTACTGAATTCAAAGTACCCAAAAACGCTAGATTAGTTATATATATTTTGTCAAAAGTTGGTCTCGGTGCGGGACCGACCCATAGCACGCAAAAAGGTATTATGTACGAGCCATGAAATTTTGATTTCCGTGCCACTTCGAAATATAGTCATATTTTATATCAAAATTCGTCCCTCAACCTCACTGAGTCCAAATTCGAAGTAAGAATTCAGTTTCGAGGTCCCGAGCATTGATTGGGCTTCAAAATCCAAAAATTACATAAATACCACTTTTTGAAAATATTTAGAAAAAAACCATAAAAGGATGGCTTTTTTAAAATTACTGTACTTCCGGATACCATTTTAACTTCTACTAATGGTAATTGTTCATGATTTTTAATTCTCTTTCACCTTATATAATTATCTCAGGTAAAATAATTATCTAACCAAAATAATTGTGTAAATATTATTTTTTAGAATATATAGAAAAATACCACATTTCTTATTCAAGAATTATCTCATCTCCAGATTTTGTTTCAACGCATAAATATCATTTTCATTCATGTTTTAATCTCCTCTTTTACCGCGCAAAATTTTCATGACCAAAATAAATTATTTACAAAAATAATTACTAATATATCTCTTTTCTAAAAATAATTACAAGATTACCAATTTTTAATCAAAATTTGTAACAATCGGTAATTTAATCTATTGGATTTTGACACCGCGGGGTGGCATGTCGGGCCTGGAAGCTGGCAGTGTGGCGGCGAGTTTCATTGGTAGAGACTTGATCGTTTTGGCCTCGGGGACTACTTTTGAAGAAGAATAAGAAGTTGAAGCTCTTACAAGCAAATTTTAGATACTGTAGACCCTAATATTAAATTCTAGATATTTTAATTAAATATTCCAAAATTTTGAAATTATCAATTTGCCATTATGTTAGAAAGTAACTCATTTACCCTCTTTAAAATCTACTTTTTACAAAAAGCCTCAATTTTCCCAATTAATGAGCGATATTAAATCTCTTGTACATCCTAGAAATATTGGAAATGAAAGTCAATTATACACTCCCAAGTCAAAATTTCCCACTTGCAAGTGTGTGTGACACACCCCAAATTGGATGGTCCCATTATATACACACATAAGGGGAAGAACGGAAAAGAAGGGACCATTTTTTGGATGACATGTAATAATAAATAATCTGACTTTTTAAACCCATTTTTTGGACTTCCTTAGTTTATTAAACATTTTTCCATGGCGTTTTCAAATTATAGTGATACAAATTCAAATAAATGTGGACTTTGAATTTTGAAGTGTAGTTGGGGATATGGAATTATTGATTTGATGTACATTTTTAATGTATTTTTAGTTTTTAGAAATGGTTAGCAAATAAATTGGGAGTAAGAGCATTTGGCAAGTTCCTGCTTTTGATCAGCAGTATCTAAAAATTGCTGCGTAACTGTCAATTTAAACAGAATTTGAAAAGTAGATAAAAATTATTTTTCAAAGTTGATTGTACTTCCATAATACAAATTGTTTAAAATATAACTTTGCAGCACACATAATCTATAGTTTATTAAATATTTAGATGTTGTTTTTAAACAGCATAACAATTTTGTAAATTAAATTTGCCAAAAGCCAAAATTTTTTTTCTCACAACTGCTTCTTATTTACAGCACATCTACAGTACAATTGCAGTATAACACAACAATACCAAACTGGCACTTAGAGTATTAGAACTACAAAATGGAAAATGATAGTAGAAAACACCAAATTATATGGGCATTATTTTAAAAATAAAATACGAGACAAAAAATGATGCAAGGAGGGCAGTTAGTTAACGCGGCGGCTACTGCGGCTATACGCCGTTACACGCCTAATTAAATACATCATCAATTACTTGTGGTCTTCGCCAACTTCTTCTTTAATATTTGTCCCTTTTTTCTTTATAATTTTTGGCAAATTAAAATTGATTTTTTTTTCCCTTTAGCTAAACGTCACCACTTACCTGTTCCTCTTTGCATATCTTAATTATTTTTTTGGCATAATCTAAATCTAGTCTTTCTATAGAAAAAATTGTATATTATATTCTGATACACACATCTATAGTTGGTGTGAAGGTTTTTTTTTCCTGTTTTATTTTATTTTTAAAGATTTTATTGCAAGGAATTTTATTACTTTGTTGGGCAGTTTTAAGGACACTACGAAAGACTTGATTTTTTTTTTCCTTTTTGTGGGAGGGACACATTGTCTATTATATTTTGCTACCAACAATTTTGTGTAATACTTAATTCATAACAATCAATTAAAGAGGATTCTCATTTTTTGAATAAATATTCTTCTAAAAGTATTATTCCTTCCACAATAAGCAATTAATTTATTTTTCCAAAATAGTTCCTGAAAACTAAGTCGTTAATTTGGGTCATGTTCCACGCAAGTTTTGCTTAAATCATGACCAAACTAAACAAATCATACTTCTAAAAAGTCTATAAAAGGACTTGTTTATGTTGTTTTTGCTTTTGTTTTTGTTTTATTTGGTTTTTCAAACCGTTTCCCTAAACTTTATGTGTAACACGGTTGTTGGATTCGTATATTTGGTGGACAGCATAATAAGATATTCACAGTTCCACACACAGGTTCCAACTGGGATAAGTACAAAGACAAAAATTAATACAATATATGTATACCTTCCCTGTGTGCAATTGTATTATGTACGTATATATATATATATATATATACATATATTTATACTTATAAACTGATTTGCAAGCAACAACATTAATATTGATTCAGATATACATGTACATATTTATCAAATTCCCGTCAGCACTATTCTAGAACTGTTTACCTAAATAACTACTAGGAGTAAGTCTTTGATATTGTGGAGCTGGCTAATATTCTAAAGTGGAAACGTCCAAATTGATAAATATTCTCGAAAGCTCCAAGCATATATAATATATTAATTTAAACATAAACAACTATTAATCTTGTATATATTTCTCGGAAAGTACTGCAAAGAATATTATACTTTTATTTTTTTTAATATACGCGTATGTTCATGTGTTCAATACTTAAAAGTAAAATTAATATGAAATATTTATATTTTAAGTTTTATGTCGATTTTAGCAAGTTGATATATAGCCAGTATCATTATCAAGGAAACAGATAAAATATTGTGCAACTTTTTACTTATAAGGATGGATATCTAGAGTACTACTTTATTTAATTAATTAACTGACTTAATTAGCAGCTGATTATAGTAAAATAATGTTGTATAGGTTAATAAGATGATCAACGAGTTATCAAGTTGTAGGTCTTGACGTTGATCCGGGCTTAGAGTACAAGTAACCTATCCTGGCTAGCTCGATCGATCGTTATTTGATCGTTCTTGTTTTCATGTGACCAGATACATTATGGTGACCATGACCTCGATAATGATGTTATTTAGTGATCATGATACATCATGGCCTATTTATCAAAAAAAAATAAAAATAAATAAATGATGCAACATGACCATGACAATTAACTAAAGCTACTTAAAGTCCTTGATACACAAAAGTCCATACTAATTGAAAAATAATTCGCTTAAATTCTCTCTCTGTGATCTGGAATTTCTTATTGTCTTATTGCTCAGGTAAATAATTAACTTATAGCTAAACCCCACTAGATCACAATAGAATTATTGATCATTAGCTAGCTAGCTGGCCAGCCGTATAATTTTCCATTAAGTCTTAGTGGGAAAAATAATACATGCAAATATACAATACATAAAGATCCATAATTTAGTAATTTTTTTTATTGCGTGATAGAATTTTAATTGGATAAAATAATACTTACAAAAATGTAAAAAGAAAAAATAATACTGGATTAGTGCCCATACATAAATATATATATATATATAGGTTGCTAATCCAGTAGGCATTTTTTTTTTCCTATGCATAGGTATTTTTTTTTAGCCATTGAATTATCATCTAATAGTGATCTAACGGCTATAATGATATGCATGAAAAGACGTGTATAATAAATGTTGTTTCTTTCTCTTACTTTTTAATATAAAAAAATGTACAAAAAAAATTTTCATTGGCCAAATTGATATCTATGCGTAGGTAAAAAAAAAAAAAAAAAAACCTATTGTATTGGTGCCCATATATATATATATATATGGGTTTGGTTTAAATGATTACAACAATATTTACTCATGGATGGTTACAATAGTTTAAGCCATTAGATCTATATCCTATAGTTGTGATTAGTTTGGTGATTAGCTAAAAACATTTAAAATTTAATGCTATCAATATTTTTTTTAGTATCCATTTATGCTCACAAAAAAATTATAACCATTGAGAAGTCTTCTATATATATATATATACGGCCTCATTTATGTATATAGTGTGTGTGATATAGATTGCGGCCTCATTAGGAAATTGCCATGCAATATTACGCGTAAAAATTCTAAACCTTATATGTACGTTTTGCTGACTCTTATCATGACTAGTACCACCAAGTTAGAATAAATTATGGATGTCACCCTCAAAAATGTGGCCTGCGGGACAAACCACCGCCCTTAGAATTTCCAAGTACCCTTTTGATATCTCAACGTCCATAAATAAATATATATAACACATGCAAACCAAAACCGAAATAAGTATATTTTAAATGAATGATCAAGATTATATGTAATGTATACATGTGTATATGTATTAATTGTGCTATTAATGTACAAAGAATAAGCAAAATTTACTTGTACCGCATGCAGCGTGCCAGGTACTCCAATCCAGAACTTAGTACAATTTTCCCCGTAAGGTTCTCTTTCTTTTTCATGTACGTTGGTGTGTGTATGTGTACCCAAACACCGTGTGGAGACAACAATACTGACTTTAGAAGACTTTGGTGAGACAACAACCCTTATAGCGAAGATAATATTTGATAATGTATGGAATAACACGGCACTGTGCAAGTCGTCAATAATTTAGTTAATAATTTACCACTTCTTTTTTTTCCCCCCCTAATTTTCTAGAACTAGTGTGACCTGGAAGGAAATGAAAGAAAGTTTATCTAATATTGTTGAAAGATATGTAGATATATAATACAATAGTTATTTACTACTAGAAGCTATCAAGCTGCGCCCAATTGAGCTATATCTTTTGCGTGACGTCATTAAACGAAAGGACGAAAAATTCCCCTTTTCCTAGGCTAAATAGAGAATAACATATAACACTTTGATTATAATTGATTTATTACGCCATATATTATACATTTGTAGAGTTCTTTTTTCTTTTTTTTTTTTTTCTAAGTTTCAATATATATATGTAAACTAATTAGAACAATCACTCGCCGTCCACACTATTAGAATATTATATACTCAGAATCTTCCAAGCTATATATAACTTTGAAAACAAATCTTTAAGTCTATGTTCAGTTACCATATAATTCATGTGGAATTGTTCATTTTCCTTTCTTTTTCGCCCGCTAATAATATTAAATATGCGATGAGCTTTTAAAAGTTCGGAACCGTGAACTATATATATTTATCAACTATTCATGGCGTTTAAGCTGAAATGTGGAGATCACTATATATAAAGTACATGCGGAAAATAAGATGTATAATGCTTTTAGGTTAGAGCATATATGGGGTGGTTTAACTAATCACTATGATCTGCTGACTTCACATTACTGCTTTTGAGTTATCCTGACGTTAATTATTAATATTGATCATGATTTATGAGCATATATATTTGTTGTTTTGCACATATCACTCACATATATATATATATATAAAACAAAAAATTAAAAATTAACCATGATATTAATGATCGATGAACTTATTGTATATATGTAAATAATGAACAAATGTACAAAACAAATCTAATGAAAATGAATACATGAGTATACCCAAAAAGGCCAAACAAAAAAAAAAAAGAAAAAAGAAGAACATATATAAACGATAAACAACAAATCCGCAGCCTAAATTTAAAAGAAAAATAAAGTGAGAGAGGTAAAAACTCTCCTCAGCCCTATATACGATTACTAACTAAGTAAGTACGACTATGTAATTATATAAATATCCATGAACATACATGTATATATGCCGTACGGTCGTTTATAAAAAACAACCAACCAAAGGAACTGACTTCCCAAGCTGAAGAATCTTGATGTCGTTTTCTAATGGCGTGAGGTTCAGATCCAAACACAAAACCCTACTCGCCTTCTTCACAACCGGCCTTACTTGCGCCAAAGAAGCAATATTAATAGGCGGCACCACCACAGGCGCCGGAGCCTGGTTCTCGGTCAGGGCGGCCCTATGGCGCCTCATGTGGCCCCCTAGGGCCTGCCCTATGGCGAACTCAAGCCCACATATGGTGCACTCGTGTGTCTTGGGCTTGGTCGGCGAGCCCGACTGGGAGTCAGAGCTGTTACCGCCTTCTCCGGTCATTAGCCGCGGCTTCTTGTGGCTCGCTCGGTGGCCGCCGAGGGCTTGGAAAGATGGGAACTGCCGGTTACAGGTCTTGCACTCGAAAACCCGGCTTGGCGATGATGATGGTGAGAGGTTTGAAGAGGAATTAGAGTACTCGAACTGATGATGGTGATGGTGATCACTAGTGGTGATCGATCCTCCACGTGAGAGGAACATCAAACAGTTGGCCATGGTTAGGTTTTCGAGCTCTCTTTCTGTAATGCTTCTCTTCATGATGAGTTTTTTTTTTTTTTTTTTTAAATTTTTTTGGGTGGTTGAGGGAAAAAAATTGGGTTTAGAGAGATAAGGGGTAATGTTTGGATGGTATCAATGTGTGAAATTGGATTTTTTTTTTTTTTTCAAAAGAAGGATTGGAGGATTAATTGAACGTTTGGTGGTGTAGTAGGGTTTGATATTTATAGGGCATAAGTGAAGTTTGTTTAGTCAAAAGAGACTTTTTCATAGTTGACTTTTTAGAATATTTGACCTGATGGAGATAAGGGAGAGAAAGAGATTGTGTGTAATTTTGGAAATAAAATATGATTTTTATTTTTAATTGGAGGTTGTTTGGTGTGTTTAATAAAAATTTTAAAAAAATAGACAAAAGAGGGGGGGAAAAAAAAAAGAAAAAGAAAGAAAGAAAGAAAGAAGAGAGGGTAAGCTATTGGCTAAGACAGAGGAACCACGTAAGCATGACCGAGGGGCTGATCGAATCTGTATTCTGTAGTGGTGATTATTGTATAACTTTACAATAAGTCTTTTATTAGAAGGTTGAGTTTTCTAGAAGATTCACACATTTCATGTGCTTTCTTAGTATTTTATTATTATTAATATTATCGTTATTTTTCATGTCTTTGGTCTAAACTTTGCTTGCTTCCTTTTTAGTGTGAAAAAACGAAGCGACCACCTGATGAGTCGCAGAGGAAAAGTATTACCGGGACCTATGATATTTAAGACTATACGTACTGTAAGTACTATAAAATTTAAAAGGAGAAAAAGAAATTCTTAACTAGAAATTAATTAACCTGAAGCAAATATATACCTGAAACAATATGAAAATTTTTACTGAAATTATATATTAGTATAGTACTGCAGTTACGTGTGCAATTAATTTAATAATATTCAACTCAGTACTTGATCTCAAATTCTCAATCCACTGAAGTATCGAACTTTCCCGTGTGAAAAGGTAATCTTCTAATATATAGCTTTTTCAGTGTCATGTGGCAATTATATTAAAATAATCAAAATATCTGAACCTAGCTTGCTATACTAGTAAAACCCATATTCCAAACAAAGGCGTGTTCTTTTTTTTTAAGGTAATTCAAATTAAGGTGTTTACACACAAAAAGGTTGAAGAAAACTAAACTCACTTGTGCCAATATGGTTCTTAATTTGGGTTGATTTACTCTCAAAGTAATTAATTTGGTATCGAGGCTTCTAGCTGGTAAAGTAGCCATTAAATTATTATTATTATTATTATTATTATTATTATTATTATTATTGTTGGGGGCTGAAAAGTAGTGATGATTAGTTGGGTTTAGACTTCTAGTCCTCTAAAACAAAATGATATAGAGAAATGCTAAATATATTGGCCCCGTTTGTTTCGCCTATTTGAATGTGTGTATTTGAATGGAAATTGTGGAATGGGTTATAATTGGAATGGAAGACATTTGAATGGAAAAAATAGTGGAATGGGTTATAATTAGAATGAGAGTATTGGAATGGACCATTCAAAAACACCTCTTCCCCTCCATTCTCATCCAAGACACAAAAATCTATTCAAATAGTTGATGTGACTGATGAACCATTTGAATGGAAAAACTAAATTGTTGAAACAAACACTCATTCTAAAAGACCATTTGAATGGAAAATTTAGAGTTGTTGAAACAAACACCCATTCAAATGGATTTTCCATTCCAATGGAATGGAATGGGCGAACCAAACGGCTAGATTATCTTTCTCGTTCTCTTTTTCACTCTTTTTTACACTCTCCAGTCTTATTGTCTGATACGTGAATTCCATTATCTAATTTAATATTTTAATAATGCAACAAATCATAGTAGAATTCATGTGTTAAATAGTGAGATTAAGAGAATGTAAAAGAGAATGTAAAAAAGAATATTGTTAGCATTCCTCAGAAATATATTAATCAGACTGGCCATTAATATTACTAAGACATTAGCTCAAAAGGACTTGTACATATGTAGAACGATGTATACGGCTCAATGTCCAAAACTGACATTTCTTATAGTCTTTTTACTAATTCTATTTCCGTACTTGGCTTCTCCTTATGTGCGTGTATATATATATATATATATATACATACACATATAAGTCTAAATACCTGAGTGTAAAAATTCATAACTTTTTTTTCCTAGTTAACGAAGTTTTGAAAAAACAAAAAAGGTATATATATATATATATGAACGAACTCTTGAGTATATATTGTAAGAGAGGATGAGTGTCAGATTATGATTAGTTGGCCAAACTATGGATATAATATTATTTTTCTTAAATTTCAAGTTAATTATTTATAATTTGCTTTTTGACATATGTAAGAGAGAGAAGGACTCAAACTTAGGATCTCTGATTTTTATAACTTTAACTTTGTAATTAAGCTAATCAGCATGGTATATGGTTCTTAAAATTCTACATTAATATCCGTGATTATGTAGGAAATTTTGATGGAATTATTTAGATTGTATCCCAACTGAGGCTTTACTTATTTTTGAATGTCTTTAAAAATAATAATAATAATCATGCGACCCCTTGAATTATTTGTTAATATTAAATATTGCTATATTACCGAGACTACATCCCCTTTAGGACAAGTATTAGTTCGAGTTCACATGTATATATACGCGAATGACCCTATTTTTATTATTACTTATTACCCATGCCACACACGCTTGTTGATCTCCTTTATATACTGGCTAACCTCAAAAAGCTTTTCACATGCTCGTTAATTTAACTTTTTTATTATTTTCATAATTCATCCTTCATTTCATTTCTTAATTTGACTATACTATTGTTACAGTAGAGCATACTGACTATAGAAACGTACGTTTATGAATACTTACAAATTAATCTGTCAAGCTTGTTAAAAAAAATAATGTTAAGAATTAACGAACGATAATTAATAAAAAAACAAAAACAAGAATACACAGATTTAAATGGAAAACCTTAATCAAGAAAAATTACTGGCAGAAAGAGAAATTTTATTATGTCGAAAATAAGGTACAAATAGTAGAGTATTTTACACGATCAAGCCGAAATATGTAGAATTTTGAAACTGTAAAATACATATATATACGGACAAAAATTGTACGTAAAAAATCAGCTCAATAAAACAGGTCCATACCACGGGAGCAGAGTTCCCGTATCACCAATGATCTTTCCACTTCTACCACAGATCTCAAAAAAATCCTCTCAATTACAAAAATGCTATATATGTCGCACCATGAAATTTTCAGGTCAAGGCAAATAGAATTCGGGTCACAAACTTTAACAAATATTTCTTATGCTGCTTCAACATTTATCATAATGAAATTCTGAAGAACGGCAGATTTGCAATAAAGATTTAAAAAAGAGTTACAAAATTAGATTTTTGATTTGGCAATGCCAACTAGCTAGGATGCCAATATATGGCGTGAAAAAAAATAGAGGTGAGATCTAGTATTAATATAGAGAGAATGTAATGTTTACGTATTAAATCTAATTTCAAGTTTTTTCAAGTCAATTAATCCCGCCTTTTTCGGTAGCAAATGAAGTTAGTATTGTTGTATGTATTATTGTTATCTTTCTTTAAATTAAAAGTTTCTTAACAATTTTTTGGAACTGGAATCTGAGACCGCACCGTGTAAAAGATGGCATATATAGAAGAGAATATATATATATATATATCATAGGTCCTTTTCTGTAAAAGAGTTAGAATTTTCCTTGTTGAGCAATATGAGAGACCAAACTGTACATTGCCTTGCATTGTCATTGATCTGACGTAGATTTCACAGCGTTGAAACCGTGGCTCAAACACTTATCTAATCCTACTCAAAAGGATATCTATATTAATACATATAATAATTTCTATTAAATTTTCAGTGCATGCCAGTCAATTAATTTACAAAGAAAATTTTTGAGTGCTAATATCAAGTTTTTTCAGCCAAATCCACCGTAAGTCTGACGTGTCAAACATCAAGAATTGTAGTGGATTTCTACTACCAAGTTTATCTCTTCCGTAGATCTAGACCAAATTTTCAACAACAACAAAACAATATTGGAGTAGTTGCTGTATGTGGGTAGTTACATTTTTTCCCTGAAATTCATCAAAGAAAGTCCGATTATGATTCATATTACACCTTTTTTTTTTCTTGGGTCCAATAAATGCTGCTTAATATACGCAAGCTATTATTTTTTTAATAAATATTTTAGATCAACTAAAATAAAAGTTGTTCAGTAGTACTACGTACTTGTTCTCCAACCAGATGTAAACATTTCCCCCCCAAAAAAAAGCCTTAAGAAAGACCAGTGTGATTAATTAGCTAAACTACCGGCGGGGGTCTCCGGTCAACTATACTACAAATATTAGCTAGCTTTCTCGGCATACTTCCTTATGGCATGGCGGCCGTCAAATTTTATCTTTATTTTTATTTATTATTTTGGTTTCCCAACCATGATTTTGGCGGAAATTTCATTTATTTATTTTTTTATGGTAAAAACCTAAAAAATGTAAAATAATATATATCAAATAAGAGAAATACTTTCTACAGATGTTAACATTAGTACATGTTTACTAATCTGTAATTAAAAAAATTTATATTTAAAGAGGAATAAGAATGAATCAAAATTGAGAATGTACTAATTTTCATTATCTTTTCAGTTTATTATAGATTAGTAAACATATCCTAAGATTGATCCTATCTCAATAGAAAACTGAAATTGATCACACGTGAAAAAGAGCTTTAACAATACTCTCATCAAATAAATGCAACATAGGAATTTTTATAAGCATACAACTGGGACAAGTTGAAGGGTACTCCGTACGAACACTCCTTATCAAAGGTATATATTATTTTCAACTTGAATTTGGACATATTAATCGATTATAGTTTTGTGTTATCTTAACTACTTCAGAAAATAGCTGTTTTTGGAGGTCGATTGTTGATCCGTACACTCCCTATCCAGATACCTTCTACTAGTAATTGGAACATAATCCACAATGTCAATATTTATGTGAAAATAAAATAATATACATCTATATATATTGTTTAGATATATATCGCAAGTATTAAGTAACACATGGAGTTTTTTATTTTTTCTCCATGGATGGATACTTTAATTTGGGCTATTGGATTTTAATCTGATGGTTATAATAATATTCGTAAATTTATAAAAAAAAAAAATCTAATTAATACGTATATATATATATAGAAAATCATTTATGATTAAAAATATTGACAATCTGTTTATAACCTATGAGTTGGATAATTTTTTTTTTTCAATCATCTTCCCTTTATTTTTTTTATTTTTATTCCCATTCAATATTTGATTCCTATTTTTTTATTTCATTTCATTTTATTCCTTACCTCTTAGCAATTATATACAAGTATAACTTTTTTTTCTTTTTTCAAATTTTATTCCTACACATAACTAATTTTTTGAAGTCCTAGATAACTTTAATCGATTAAAATTTTCTCTTGCACGCACCTATCTCTTTCTTTCTTTCTTCTTCTTCTTCTTTTTTTTTTTTTTTTTCATTTCATGTATTTTATAAAAAATTACTTTTTAATAAAACAAATCAACTATTTTTTTTATTAATATTTTGATAATTATTGATTAAACTATTATTTTTGCATATGTTATTATCTATCAAATGTGTTAATAGTCGTCACACACCTATCTCTTTCTTCTTTCTTTTTTTTTCATTTCACGTGTTTTATAAAAATTTACTTTTTAATAAAAAAACAACTATTTTTTTATTAATGATTTGATAATTATTAATTAAAATATTATTTTTGTATATGTTTTTTTAATTAACTATCAAATGTGTTAATAGTCTTTAACTAACTGTTTATTAGTTAAAAAAAATAAAAACATGCACATCTCTAAAAATAATTAAAGAAACAAACTGTATATCTCAATAAAAAATTATCAAAACTCTTTCAAAATATTAAAAAATCATTCTAAATTATTTTCTTTAAAAAGTCTTCCCAAATCTTATTTCTAACTCAATAGAAAGAGGATTCTCTAAAATATTAGAATAGGAATAGCTATAGGTAACTTGGTCAAAGTACTCACCCATGAGTAAAAACAAACAACTCCATTGAAACATAATCTATATATATATATATATATAGGGTGATGTTTCAATGGAGATTTTTGTTTTTGCTCCATGGATGGGTAAAATTATCAAGTTGAATATGACCTACAATAGCAAGTAATTTCATCTATTTTTGATCAATTAATGTTTTATTCAATTATTTTTCTTTTTTATTTATTTCTTTTCCTTTTTTGATTTTAACTTATAAGTTTAATTTTTTAAATTTCATTTAATTTGAACATATTATGCTACTAATATGAATAAGTAATTTTTTTGAGTATATAAATAATGTTAATTTTGTTTTTATATGAGATGTAACGTTAGTTTTTTTTTTCTATAATGAAAGGGAATATTAGTTTTGAAATTATAAAAAAGAAAGAATATTTTTTTAAGAAAAAAATTTGATAAAAAATTAGTATTTAATAGTTTTATATTAACGGTTAGTTATTTTTTTTTAATAATATATGCATAACATTATTTTTTTTTTAGAGGAGATATATAATGTTAGTTTTGAAATTATAAAAAAGGACTCTTTTTTTAATGAAAAATTTAATATATATACAATTAGTTCTTTAGAAAAAAAAATATCTAGATATATATACGGTTACTTATTTTTCTATTTATTTTTTAATAAAAATAAACAATAGAATGAAAAAAAAAACAATAAAAAAGGGATTGGAAAAAAAAAATCCAACTCATAGGTCACATATAGGTTACTAATTTTTTAAGTCATAAATATTTAATTAGATTTTTATTTTTTGATAAAATTACTAATATCATTATAACCATCAGATTAAAATCCAATAGTCCAAATGAAAGTACCCATCAATGGAGTAAAAATAAAAATCTCCATTGAAACATGACCCATATATATATAAAGTTATTATCTCTGCTTTTTTTCCACCCCAGCTATATGTAAATCTTTAAAAACGTACCAATCCATAAAGTGATCAACACAGTTATTAGGACCATTAATTAGACATGAGTAATATTGACTATATATATATAGCTATATTCGCGATATTATATATGTTAAATCTTCCTTCTTGCTGCAAGATATGATCATCATCTTCATCCATAACTATTTATGGGAAATTGTTACGGCTGTCGTACAAAAATTTATATTATATATGACCATATACTTCGAAAAAAAAAACTGCTTTTCGATAAATTAATCTGCTCCAACTAAAAGGATTACAAATTGAAATTTCAAAAAATTTTGAAGAAAAACAAAATAAAAATCCAATATTTATCATTGATTTGTTTAATAACGTTTATGTTTTTATATTTTCATTTATAATAAAAACACAAAACATATGGCCAAACAAGCCTATATTTCCAAAGATGGATTAATTTCAAGACATAACGTCCCAAACTTTCCACGATATTTGACAATAGCTAATATAACATTATTATACAATGCACTTTGCTTATATAAACATGCCCACCGAAGTCCGATATAATATTAGTCTCGATCGATATAATTAAAAAGCAGCGTGGATTACTGAACACCATTAATATATGTTGCCATCAAGATCGAAAACATAATGTAGGCGGCAATTAAAGCCAATAATAACGCGTTTTTTTTTTTTTTAATAGGTAAACTCATGGAACTTCCATTCCACATCAGATGGAAGAATCAAGAACTGGACACACACAGCTTGGAGTTTCATCAAACCACATAGAAACAAAGTCATTACATAAATCTAAAGGAGCAAGTTAATTAATTATTAACGACGTATAAGACTATAATTAACAATACCAAACGAAGTCTTAAAATTAATATATAGTCTAAAATGAAATGGCAAACACTATTTAATTTTTAAAGCACCATTCTTCTGTATCAATTTACAATGGGAATCTCACAAATATATATATACACACATATATATATATATAAAAACAAAAAATCTCAAAAAAGACACATATATATATATATTTATTATCAATTCTTTTTCCTCCTCAATGAAA
The DNA here is from genome assembly GCA_002914845.1 of Trema orientale. NCBI lineage: Eukaryota > Viridiplantae > Streptophyta > Magnoliopsida > Rosales > Cannabaceae > Trema > Trema orientale. The sequence goes on from JXTC01000348.1 coordinate 260,996, forward strand.
TTTCCTTTTCTGTGCTAAATGACTTCTCAGGATGCTTCGGAGTTAAAATTCAATTGCTTGGCATGACTACAAATTGGTCATGTCAAATCAAAATGGGGACCTCGTACCAAACCCAAATTATTGCAACATGGAAAGAATGTCAAAAAAATTAAATGTTTTAGATGGAATAATTACTCATGGCCAAATGATATATCAGACAAAATTTCAAAGAGATCGATACTTGTTTGATATTGCTTAACTAACTCGATCAACTGGAAGTTCTACTCGGTTACTTGGAAGTTCGTCGCTTTGAGAGCCACATGATGACTTGAGGAGTAGCATTTAAGTCCTTGGACAAAACTAGCAGCTTGTCCCCTGTATAACGCGGAATAATGAATTTGATAAGGCCACTTTAATTGAATATCGACCGCAATAATGATTAAAGTACTTAAATTTCAAAAATTTAAGAGTACGGAAAAACAATAAATATATGTCTTGAAACGTCATGCAAATTTTCTTTAAAAAATTGACTAACCATCCTTAGCCATAACAGGAATAACCGAACAAGCAATCAATTTTAAACAAGTAGATTTTATTTTTATTTTAAAAAATATATATATATTTCCCAATAATTTCTTTTGGATTAAGTAATTGGTTAAATGCTAAAATATGTTTTTAATAATACGTACTAAAATACTCATTAGTGGTTTTCTTCCTCTAGAGACTAATTTATTCTTCCTGTAGATCTGACCTCCATAGAATTCTACATCACCAAAAGGGAAATCTAGCTCCTTATGGATCTTTTTCCAATAAGATTTTTCTTTTTTGATTTTCTTTATTTTTCTTTTACTAATTCTTTAACATGTGTGCGAAAATATGTGTTAGTACTATAAATCTAAAATTTTCTGCTACCGTAGTTAGGTCACCACAACTTTTTTGCTTACTTAATTCTAGATCTGTGTGGATTAAGTTTATTTTAGATTTTTACCTTTTTTTTCTGGATTTAAACCTTTCAAGATATGAATTTTGGAAGATTTTATGATGTCAAAAGTTGAATTTTGTAAAAAAAATTGCCACCCTAAATCAGTAGAAAGAATCAATTATAGTATTGATGGTAATGTGAAAAGATTTGAGGAGATATCTATTGTGTAGCTCTAATTATATCCCTTGGGATAATCATGAAAAAAACTCTCCCTCTAAATATTTTGTTTAACTCTTGATTAACTCTTGATTTTCTATGTACCTCTATTCTTCGAAAAATGAAAAAAGTATATTATACATGTACTTGTTTTTTGGTCAGATTTCTAATGCATGTGAAATCTTTGGAAAAGAGTGCTAAATTTATTATCTTTGTCATTTTTATATTTCATTATTTGACATGTGAATTCTTTTTTTTTTTTTTGAAAGGTTCCTGAAAATAAATATATTAATCACTAGCCAAATTGGCTACAATAATAGTACAAGCTTCTAAAAGAAAATAGAAATATCCCTCAACGAAAACCAAATTCACTCCAATGAACTAGCGAAAGAGTGGGCTATCATATTCTTAATTACAAGAAATATGATTGTAACATACCACCTCTCATATATAGAGGAAAAAATTCCAAGCAAAAACTTAGATCTATTAGGTGAAACTCCCTTCAAGGTGTCTATTAGTAAATGCACAATAGTGATCCCCTCATTACGGTGTCCATCTGTAAGCCCCACCATCTTCACGAGATCCACCAGTAAATGCCACCCTCTTCACTGCATCCTTCAGTGAACGCCCCACAAAGGCGTCCATTAGTAAATGCATAATAGTGATCCCCTCATTACGGTGTCCATCCGTAAACGCCACCATCTTCACGAGATCCATTAGTAAATGCCACCCTCTTCACTGCATCCATCAGTGAATACCCTACAAAATCTTCCAAATCTGACTCTCGAAAGACTCAGATCTAGAAGAACAGTAAGAAAATACGTACAAAAAAACTAATAAAAAACAACCTCTCTAGTAATAAAAAAATAAAATACGACCAAAAAACACCACAAATCTAAGTTTGGGTATACATTAGAATAAGAAAGAAAATAGAAAATAACCTAAAACACCATAGATCTAGATTTGAGTGCACAAGAAATACTATAAATCTAGATAAACACCCCAGATCTAGATATAGGTATACAACTATCTTTACAAACAGAAGCATTGTCCAAAAACAAAAGAAAAATAGAAAAAGAAAACCCATATCAGGGAGAAGGAAGAGGTAGGGACAACACCTACTAATAGAGGAGGAGAGGAGCGACTTGCAGAGGTGATCTCAGTTGATTTTAGAGAGAAGCTCTCTTACTATAAAACATAATACTAAAGTCCATATATCAAGAAATAAGATAGAATAGTGAAAAAGATAGTAGATTTAGCGCTATTCATATTTAAAATACCCTTACATATAAAGTCCATATATCAAGAAATGAGATAGAATAGTGAAAAATATAGTAGATTTAGTGCTCTTTATATTTAAAATACCCTTGCATATGTTTCAAAAAATTCACCAAACACTCCCTTATTATCTAATTAGTAAAAAAAAAAATCAATATTTATTTTATTTTATTTTTAGATCACAGAAAAAAGTTGATGACTTGATGGTGCGCTTTTTTGGCAATAGTTTCTTAGATATTCTTCTTTTTAAAGAACTATTTAGATATCAATATTTTAATAATATTACTGCCATCAGGAAGAAAAAACAAATCAGCCAAAAATTGAACCACAAAAAGACAAAGGGTTACCTTTCTTCTTATTTTAGAAACTATCGGAATGTTTTTAGTGGAGTTTATACCTAGGAGGTCTACTAAACCTCTCATGATAAAAAAAAGAGATTTACCCATATATATTTTCAAAATTAATACTTATTATTATGTCATACATCTAAATTACTTGAATATTATATTCTCAATAAATCTTAAAATATATTTTTTTCCAATACACCTTAAATTACTTTTGCCACGATCACCACCTGTAGCACTCCGCTACCACCGTTGGTCCCAATCCCGGTGATGCCTCCGTTTGACATGGTGGAAAATTTTCGACCGTGTTCGAACTTGTACTGCTGTCTCTAGGTCATTTCAATTGATTTTCAATCGGCAGCTGGAGATTTCGAGACATCGTTCAATCATAGCCAAATAATCTCGACTCCTGTCGAACATAGTTGTCTGTCTTCTCGGCATTACCTATTTCACTTTTAACATTTTTCGACTAGGGTCGAATTAGGGGTAATTTTGAAATTCCAAAATTTTCATTAAATAAAAGTTCTAACTTTGTAGATGATTTATATATTGTTATTTTTTTCATCACATACTTTAAAATTAGGTAAAAATTGATAATGCCCCATATTTTTAGGTTTTCTAATAACAGAGAATTAAACGTAGTGTTTATATAATAGAAGGAATATTTTGGGAATTGTTATTTTCCTTTGTAGATTTTTATGCAAGTCACCTATAATTTGTGCACAAGTTATTCCTCCTTTTTTGTTTGTTTTATTACTGTTATAGATTAACTATTTGTATTTTAATTTTTGTATAGATTCATAATTGTACTGCCATTGATTAACGGAACAAAATTTATGTTTGAGTAAAAAATTAATAAAAAGCTCTAAAATATTAATTTACTTTTAAGCTTAGGAATTTGGTGGCAAAGCCAGATCACATATTAAAATGACATGATGAATATTTCTATTTCAATATAACCAACGATATTAGCTTAAATTCACATTTTTGAATTGTGAATTTCTTTTACATCAGAACGAATATAACATATATGCTAATTCGCTTCACTACGTTTTCTAATAACATATTTTGCTAACATATATTTTTATCTACTAACTTCTTTTAAAAATGAACTTATATATTGACTGACCCCATTAGCACGATTTGCCTCTGTCTCAATTTGTATACCTTAAATCTCATTACAATGGTACCAAATTTTGTGAGTAATATCATTCATGGGAAAAATTCACAAATATCCGTTTTCAAAATCATATTTCTATAAATACCCTTCTTTTATTTTTATTTTATAAATACCCGTTTTCATAGAAATGCAGACCACCACTATTTTACGTACATTTCATGTATAAAATGTATACCGTGGTCTACATTTCATGAATAAAAATTGAATTAAAAATTGGCACACATTTTAAAATGTATACCATAAGTAAAAATAAAACAACTTCAAATAAAAATATAATTAAATAAAAATCTAAATCTATATAAACCTAATTCAAATTAAAATAATCTAAACTAATCAAATTAAATTACCTAAATTACCTAATTCTAATAAAATAAATCTAAACCAAAATAAAAGAAAACAACTTAAATTACTAAAAATCTAAATTCAAATTACTTTAGGACACACATTTTTAATGAATAAAAAGCATAATTAACCCTATAAAAATAGAGTTTATCACACCCCCAAACTTGAATTTTTGCTAGTCCTCGAGCAAAAGAAAGAATGAAAAACCTAAACTAAATTCTAAATATCTAATTATGACCCAACCACCCAGTTCAACTCTCAAAATTTTGCCTCAAAGATTTCTCGTAGTATAAAGCTCAAGGAAAAACTCCGAATACTGTAAAAGTCTAGAATTTCAATTCCTGCCAACTTAATTCCACTACAAATTCCTTAAGTGTGTGTGTGAATAAATAATTATATTTAATTACTTGCAACTCGGATCAGTTTATGCAAACAAGTAAGTTATAACAAATCTCAAGATAAAAATATATAAACTCCATATGCCTATTTTTCATACCACTCTCCACTAATATAGACAAACACTGCACTAAAGATCATTAGGACTTTATTAAGCTTCTAATGTAAGGCTAGGGTAACAGGTAGGATAAAAGACATTTTTCTAGCTCAAATTACCCTAAGCACATAATTTTTATTCTCGGATCTTCTTACAATGTAACTCAACACTTTGTTAATACAACCCCCAAACTTATTTCTTACTTCCTTCTTCACTCCATATTTTTTTCTTCTTTTTTTTTTCGCATAAGGGTATAGTACTTTCTTCTACTTTTTTTCGTACACCTATATAAAATTTTTCTCAACACCACCTTTCCTCCCAAATTGTCACATAACTAAAAATATATTATCAATAAAGATCGCATGTGCTATAAGGTGTAAGGTAAAATATT